>MU123835.1:0-84222 GCA_014904935.1 Melanogaster broomeanus | reverse complement strand
ACGCATACACACAGACCACGAACCCACCGGATGCTAGTGAGGCTGTAGCCTGCTCTGGGGAAGCTCTGAGGATCGCCAGTGATTTCTCGGCTGCCTGTTACCCGAAACCTGAGCCCAGTTCATCAGAACGGGACGGAGTTTTCCCCACCTTGCGTAGTTCTGGATGTTTCCTTCTTGATTCACTGGCCAGAGACTGCAAAGGGAGGTCAACGACTTTCTGGGCGCATCGGAGCACGCCGAAATACCTGCAGCTCTGTCACGAGAAATGCGAGCGAGCTCATTATTGGACTTCACTGTGGTCCTTGACGTCTCCGGGTCGTCTTTCTCGTCGACAACTGGTCTAATGTAAGCTCGTGTCGAGCACGGAAGTATGTAAGTTACTGGATTCGAGACTACATCACCTGTGTATATTCAGGTTATCGCTGCATGATGGATGGAGCGAAAAAGTCCCGGCGTGGCAAAGTGCCGAAAGGCGCCACGTTTGGCCGGCCGGTTTGGTGGCATGAACCTTGTTCATGGGTACATCATCGCGATCTCTACCTGGCGCAGAAACCTCCTCCCACCACCATTCCCTCTCCCAAATGTGAACCAACCGTAGACAGGGTCTCCCCCTCCATCACGCGAGGTGTCGGAATCTCACTCCCTATCTAGCCAACGCTTAGTTGGTAGTCATCCTAAACAGCCCCGGAAGGGCGGCGGTCGGGGTAGCGGCAGCCCCCTGACGAGAGCTTTCGCAGGCTCGAAACCGCCGTTACCACCCGCCCCCTACTCTACCTCTGGCCCGAAACATCCTGGTCCCTATCTGCGGAGACGGATGACAGATGAGATACCCAAGTAGATAGTCAGCCCAGCTACACCTTTTCATACACAGCCCAAGCACTGCGCGCTCGTGCCTCGCTCACAGGGCCCAGCCATTTTTGTTGTAGTTACTAGTACATACTTGAATATAATAAAATTTTAACACCCACACGACAAGGCTAAGGTGTGACTACTGTCGACTCTCGAGTGGAGCGTGTATATTTCGTTACAACGGGCACCATGACAAATTATTGACAAGATCAACAAGACGAGTGGGACAACATGAGGGGCCCACAAGAGTGGGCACCCATCAATGATGACAAGACGACAGTGGCACACGCACCAACAACGACAAGCCGACTGCGACTGCAAGGACGTGAAGGAGTTAGGGGGTCCGAGGGTGGAACGGCTCCTCGGGGGGACGGGTCCGTTTTCGAGGCGAGAGGTCTGTTTTTGACACATCGGGTCCATTTTTGCGGCGACGGGGCCGTTTTTGAGATGATGGGTCCGTTTTCGACATGGCGGGTCCGTTTTCAACACGTCGGGTCTGCTGTAAAGACGGCGGGGTTGTTTTGGAGGCGACAGGATCCGTTTTGTGGTGGCAGGTCCGTTTTCGACACGTCAGGCCTGCTTTAAACGAACGGGTGAGGACGAGCGCGTGAGGCCAAAAGCCAGTGGGAGGACCACAAAAGGTCATAATGGGGACCGTTTTCAAGGCCACATGAGTGAGTCGATGGGGGCAAGGCCCCGCAACCACCAGTCGACCCTTCGCAGATGATCCCTGAACCCACTAGTTGCTAATGAGTTGATGGGGGCAGGGTGATCCCCCGCAACCACCACTCGACCCTTCGCAAATGATCCCCGAACCCACTAGTTGCTAATGAGTCGATGGGGGCGAGGTGATCCCCGCAACCACCACTCGACCCTTTGCAGATCATTCCCAAACCCACTAGTTGCTAATGAGTCGATGGGGGCGAGGTGATCCCCGCAACCACCACTCGACCCTTTGCAGATCATTCCCAAACCCACTAGTTGCTAATGAGTCGATGGGGGCGAGGTGATCCCCGCAACCACCACTCGACCCTTTGCAGATCATTCCCAAACCCACTAGTTGCTAATGAGTCGATGGGGGCGGGGTGATCCCGCAACCACCACTCGACCCTTCACAGATGATCCCCGAACCCACTAGTTGCTAATGAGTCGATGGGGGCGGGGTGATCCCCGCAACCACCACTCGACCCTTCGCAAATGATCCCCGAACCCACTAGTTGCTAATGAGTCGATGGGGGCGGGGTGATCCCCGCAACCACCACTCGACCCTTCGCAAATGATCCCCAAACCCACTAGTTGCTAATGAGTCGATGGGGGCGAGGTGATCCCCGCAACCACCACTCAACCCTTCGCAGATCATTCCCAAACCACTAGTTGCTAATGAGTCGATGGGGGCGGGGTAATCCCCGCAACCACCACTCGACCCTTCGCAGATGATGGCGAGACAATCATGAAAAAACTGAACAACTACGTGGCAGACGAAAGAATGAATACAGTCAACATCTGACTAATGATTATGTAAATAATGAGCCGCAAGCAAGGTTTCTGCCGACGCCAGGCGGCACTTCCCGAGTGAGAATCAGAGCACTACTGTATATATGGGTATCACGATCATAGCGTATCCCGCACAACATCCCTCACGCAATGTGAAGCTTAAAGTCCACGAGCCTCCAGGCGGCTCCTGAAAATCTTTTGGAACCCGGGGACGTGGTTGAAGTCCATGAGAGTGTAGTGCTGGCCAGGGACGTCGGTGTACGAAACATCGCCGCGGCTGAAGGCTTCCCATGGCTTGAGCTGCTTGTTCAACCAGTCCGCCTTTGTGCCACGCAGAGGGTTGGCGTAGAACACGTCAAGGTTAGCTGGATAGACACATGTCAGAATAGGCAGCAGCGATTAATTAAAACAGTCGACTTACAGAGTGAGCTGGATGGAGTCGGGGACCGATACCTCGAATCAGACCGGGAACGCGATTGACGTGCTGGTGACACTGGTGACCGCGACCGCCTGAGTGACTCCCCGATCCAACGACTGTCACTTTCCATTTCCATTTCCTGTGGCGGGGGTATGTCTGGCGGAGTATCATACTAAACGACAACAAGGAAGAGGTTTGGCCCATGCTTGATCCAGAGGCGATATCAGATTTGACTCCCACTTGAACCGGTGCATCATAAGTGTTGAGGTCACGGTAGGGACTTCGGAGGTAACAGTAGATCTCTGAACAGCATTATGCATTAATCGTCAGAGCTATCGATGATCGAAAGAATGATGAACGAACAACCCTAGAGGCGGTACATACCATGTACAAAGTGTTCCACATTCACGTACCTCCCGCCTTCGACATATGGTGCGTCCAGGTCCAGGAACTCGGATAATAACTTTACGGCAGATTGTGCACGAATGTCAATTGCTTTCATGAGGGATATCGTGAAGGTTGTGAGAAACTGCCAGATAGTCAATAACCGATGAACGTGAATTACCAGCATCCTGATGAGCGCCGAGTCAAACACGGTAGAATAGAACTTACTTCCACATCTAGATTAGGCCAGACATGCAGCTCACGGCGCAGGAATGTTGTCATTCGGCTGATGAGGTCCGGGGAAGCAGCGAATTGAGCTGGGGTGGGGAAGGGACGATAGCGGGTGTACGGATTGGAAGCCACATGCTGTACGGAACGGTCAACTGACGAAATGGCAATAATAACTTCAGGAGAAGATACGATACCTTTGCGTAAAGGTCATGGTGGCATATCCATCGTCTCCTAGCGATGGCCCTTTCGAGTTGGTCTGCTTCCTCACGCTGTTGTCGTTCCCTACGACCCCATTGTCGCTCTCGACGCGTGTTCCTAAGCGCACGGGCACGAGATTCACCAGTTGATAACAGAGGCGGGGATATCCTCGAGGGTGGCAAGTAGTGCTTTTGGTAGTCATAGTAGGACCGGACACGATGGATGAGGTACGAATTGTCGAAAGACCTGGAGCACAGCGGGCATTTTCGTGATTGTTCTATGAATGACTCAGCAGGGGATGATTATCATCATGGAAAAATTCCCTGAGTGCGTACCTGACTATAGCAGGATGCATTCGAAGCAAAATTCGTGGGCGCAGGTTGGGATTATCGCTCTGTCCAAGTATGGCTGGAGACATATGCTACAGTGGTCTTGCTCCAGATTCTCATGGTCATTGTTGTTGAGATTGGGATCCTTGGGAAGCTGTTCTTCTGGAGGGGGTGATGGCGACGATTCAAATATTCAAGTTTGGTTCGTTTAGATGGTGGACTTGTAAGGCGAGATTCCAAGTCGCTCATTCCAAGACGTGGCCGGGTCTGAGTCGTTCAGGTTGACAGTACATATAGTCCAAAGGGGGTTTACTACAGTAATACTAAATCCAAGACGCGGCCCTTGTTTACACTTACTAGCACACCTTCATGCACTGTCTCCAACTCACGCAGGCTATTATGCCATGTATCAAGCTAAGGACTCGGTCGTTTCAACCTTCCCGTTCCATTTTATAGCAGGCGCCCAGGAATATGATTCGTTATGCATTTATGTGTGATGTGGCCGTCTTCCAAAAGCTTCCATGTCTATGAATTCTTGTCTAGATCCAGCAAAGTCCGCAATCGATACTGCCCTCGCAACTGTCCGCAAGGGACTGACTGAAGACTGAAGTGCTCTAAAATCGTCACGATGGTAACTTACCTCTACTGCCCCTCGGTGACTCATCACTCAGAACAAGCACAATGTAGGCAACCAATCCAGACTCTGCCGCTAGCGCCATCCAAGCACAACTCATCATGAGCTCTCTCGCGCCAGAAACCGTCGACTTTGCACACCGCATGTTCGACGCTGCAAGAGAGGGCAACTCGGAGCTGCTTCTTCAGGCAGTCGATGCTGGCCTGCCCGTGAACCTCACGAATGCCAAGGGTGCGTGACACAGTCATCTCGCATCTCTGGTCGCGATGGTCGCGCATCGCATCATGTCGTCGATGATTCTGCCCCGGCAGGTAACACCATACTCATGCTCGCCGCCTACGCTGGCCACGCCAAGCTTGTAACTGGTCTCTTGGCCCGAGGTGCAGACCCAAATCGCCTGAACGACCTCGGACAGTCCATGATCGCAGGGGCGGTCTTCAAAGCTCACGACGAAGTCGTTCGCATCCTCGCCGCTGCAGGTGCGGACCCTAGAATCGGTTCACCGACAGCTATAGAGGCAGCTCATATGTTCGGACGGAACGAACTGATGGAAGTGTTGGGTGCAAAAGAAGGCGATATCGGTGCGAACGTACCGTCGCCTCTGAGCGCTAAACCATAGCACGCCTCCTCGTCAGAGCCCTAGTGTGAGGTTCAGAGAGTCGTCATCCCAAGTTGCATGTTCCTGAGCGGTGTGTCATTATAGTTCGTTACGCTCATCAACGGAGTCCACGTGCGGGCCATAGTACTGAACTATGGGAAGAAGAGTCATTAGCGAGGCAATATAGTCAAGGTTCTATTCGTTCTATTCTATGTATATTATATCCTTCGCAAGCTCAAGAATCCTGATGAGACTGCCGGCGGCTTTCAGCTCTTGTTTGCTGGTCAATGGCAGGTACTTATAACATATAAACCTACTTATATCAGTGGATATGGATTTCACATTATGGTATAGACACATGTCAACCGTTCCTATTTCCGGACATCGAGAAAGCGACGTGAAAGGTTACCTCGCAGATCCGGTTAGAGGAGCATGTCCCTCATAAATAGCCCAATCATTACTTGAGAACATGGCCGTGTTGAAAAACTGGGGTTGGTTCCCGATACGAGGCTCCCAGCGTGGGCGCCACTTGTGCCAGCTTTCAGGGGGAGGGGCCGGCCGCGACGGCTCCTTGGCGTACGCAGCCATCTTGTCATCGTTGAACGCATCAGGCTCCCACCCACCTTCAGAAGAGGTGGCCTCCCTGCATCTTTCTGCCCAATCACGGATCTCCTCAATCCAAGCAGCTTCTTCGGAGGAGCCCCATTCGTCGTCATACACGACGGAGTCTTGAGTGTCGGAGGACTGGGACTGAATGTCAGGCACGTCTCCTTCACCATCTGCACTGGGCGCACGCTCCGAGGGAGGTTGGCTGGCATCGTCTGGTCTATTGCCATCACCAGAGCCAGTGAAGCCGGTGGGAATGCCGAGCTGCGCCCACTCTGAATACAACTGGGTAATCAAGCCGAATTTCTTGAGGGCTGATTCTCGCGTTTCAAGGGACACTTGCACAAGAGTCTCTACCAGCTGCGCGAATTGCGCGAAGTTGGTGCCGGCTCTACCCAACTTCGGCGCGGTGTTGGCGACGACGAAATGTGGCCTAACATGACTGGTGAGGGGCCCCAAGTTTGGGAAAGGAAGGCTATGGACTGTGTAACCCGCATCTTTTTCGGGTCCATCAAAGCGATGAATCGGTTCTTTCAGGTCTAGCATGCACAGGACGTGATACTCGAACATCGTTTCTTCCCCCCACGCCTGAAACAGTGAAAAATGAGACCAACGACACGGGAAACTGCGGGCATGTGCTGCTTCTTACTAACACGGTCAATGTTAACATTGTGGCGATCCTTCAGGTTCTTCTTTGTGGTACGATTGCGAAGCGTTTCCAGATCCTCCAACTGCGGGATTAGCAGCCACAGCCCTCGATCGAAAAGGGTGTGCCAGTCCGACCTTACTAGCTGGGAGTTAGCGGTAGAAAGCAAGACGACGAACGTGTGGCGTGACTTACGAAAGAACGTGTTAAAGCGAGAGTCGAGATTGAGACTGTTGTAACGCAAACCCAGGCATACTCGAGTTGCGTGAGCTACAGAGAGTCTCTGTAAGCACGTCATGCATGACAATCGGACAAACGCTTACAGTGTGGCGCTTGGTCAACCCCGCCACTAGGTGGCACGTCTCGACCACAGGTTCGCCGCGTCGTGTGAGGAGGCACAGACCGTGATTCCGATCAGTTTTACGTGCCAGTTGTTTCTGACTCGATGGGGTAGAAGCCCTCATTTTTTTCGACCAGTTGGGATGCGGTCGTGCTTTGGCTGGTCGGATTCAGAGGTCTCTACCTCGTCTTCGTGGATCGATGACAGACGCTGGGCATCCTTGCTGCTCCTGGTACTTGCACGGGAAGAATTCTTGCGGACAGCGGACAAAATATTCATGGGTGTCGAGATGACTGAACTCACGTATGGTGGTGGCATGAGCTGTGAAGGCCCCCTGAAGCTCCCTCATATGTCTGTCCGGCGGATAGCAGATTTGAGGCCCCAAAATGGCAATATGTCTGTCCGGACATAGCAGATTTGGGTCATAGATAGGGCTTAGGTTTGTCCGGCATAGCAGATTTAAGACCGGCCGGAGGTCGGCCTGTCATGTCAATACTGACAGTTCTGGCCCACCAACATCACTGAATGGAAAAACAGTCTTATCACGGCATTATAATCAACATATTTCATACAATCTTCACAATTATTACCAGCTTAGTTACAACATCAGATACTGGCATACAAAGGACAACAGTATGGGGAGATAACATCAATTATTGTAGGAGTTTAGCATAGGCATCCAAATGCGTGCGGATTAGAATGCTTGCCATCACAGCACCAAAATTGCCAGACATGCGGAGGTAAGGGGAATCACATATTGATCATACATATAATGATAAGCCCATAAAAAAACATATATTGAATGAATACTATACTACTGATACATGAACTACTGTAGTTGAGAGCGAGCGGGTAGGGTCAGAAGTGAGCATGTGGGCTTGAGAGCAGTCGATGGGGGCGCGCGGTCTTCGTGTACCGGGCTCGCTATCCTCCGGCTCTGGTCCTGGAGGCCCTAGGGTGCTCCCCGGACCCCCAGCATCCTGGGTGTATTTCCGATGCACCTGGTGATGTTGGAGTCGTCCGCGTCAGCGTATGTCGCCCCCCGGGTCGTACGGCGCATGTTGGTATGCGGCGTCGTCTTCGGCCACTGGATACCCTTGCTGGTCGTCCACCGCTTGGCGCACTTGCGGCGGTCCCGTCGCTGGGCTCGGTGCGTCCACCTGGGTCTTCAATGATCCCGTCTGGGACTTGGGCGAGGTCGCTCGTTGTGTGACCAGTGTGCCATTCTGCCCACGCGCAGCGTCCTTCGCCGTGCGCATTTGCATTGTGCCGTTGACCTGCGCGTGTGCCGTTTGCGTGCGTGTTGGTGGTCTCATCGATGGGCGTCTCCACTTGATCCTCTTCGTCGATGCCCTGGGCCATTCGAGTCCTCTCGTCGACCTCCCAAACCTCAGGGTTCGCGTTGTCGCCCGCTATCCCATGCGGTGCATCCTGTGGCTTGCGAGCGGCTTGTGCGATGCGCCCGCTGGCCCTGTGAGCCCGGCGTTCATCACGTTTGGGTTCGCGGCGTCAGTGGATGCTTCGCCTGCTGTTGGGTTTGCTGCCTGGGGTCTCTGGGCTGTGACGTGCATGTAGCGGGCTCCTGGGCCACTGCTTTCGTCGTTCGTGCCTCTAACCAAACATTAGGTCAGTCTTACGAGACCGCCCGTGAAACAGAAGCTTGCCAAACTCAGGATTTCGGCCGGGAAAGTGACGATTATTTAGCTTGTATACTTTTCATTGTGTTAGGTAGGATAACGCCGAAGTGTAACTACTCATTGTGTTTGCAAGCCTTGAAGCTTACGTTGTGACTCGCGATGTCACAATTTGGTGTAGAATCACACAAAGTCACAAGCGTTATCACGTGACACGTGACAGGTTTGTCCGGAATAGCAGATTTGAGCCTCGAAATATAGCAGATTTGAGGCCCAAAATCGATGGTCAGGCCGGACAGACATTTGTGAGAGCTTCCGGGGGCCTAGCTGTGACAACGGTAATTTTATCCTTAGCAAACACAAACAAGAATTCTGATGGTGAGCGAGTGGCTAGATCTACTAGGCTCTTGTTCGCTGGTCAATTGCATGTACTTATGACGAATAAACCTACTTATATGAGTGGATATGAATTTCACATTATGGTATAGACCCATGTCATCCGTTTCCTACTTCGGAACATCTAGAAAACGACATGAAGGATTACCTCGCAAATCCGGTTAGAGGACCACGTCCCTCGTAAATAGCCCAATCGTTGCTCGAGAACTTGGCCGTGTTGAAAAACTGGGGTTGGTTCCCGATGCGAGGCTCTCAGCGTGGGCGCCACTTGTGCCAACTTTCAGGGGGAGGGGCCGGCCGCGACGGCTCCTTCGCATACGCAGCCATCTGCTCGTCATTGACCGCATCAGGCTCCCACCCGCCTTCAGAAGAGGTAGCCTCCCTGCATTTCTCTGCCCAATCACAGATCTCCTCGATCCAAGCAGTTTCTTCGGAGGAGCCCCATTCGTCGTCATCCATGACGGATTCTTCAGTGTCGGAGGACTGGGACTGAATGTCCATTGCGTTTCGCCGTCCGTGACTTGGTTTCTTCGATGGGGTAGACACCTCAGCATTATCCCCACTCTCACTCTCAGTGCCTGTGCTGTTGCTGCCGTCGTCAGGCTCGTCTCCTTCACCATCTGCACTGGGCGCACGCTCCGAGGGAGGTCGGCTGGCATTGTCTGGTTTATTGCCATCACCAAAGCCAGTGAAGCCGATGGGAGTGTCGAGCTGCATCCACTCTGCATACAAATAGATAATCATATCGAGTCTGTTGCGGGCCGATTGATTGTGGCGTTTCATGAGAGATTTGCGCAAGAGTCTCTGCCAGTTGCCCCAACAATTGCGCGAGAGCCAGTCTGGTCAGCTTCGGCGCGGAGTTGGCGACGACGAAATGTGGCCTAACATGACTGATGAGGGGGCCCAAGTTCGGGAAAGGAAGGCCATGGACTGTGTAACCCGCATCTTTTTCGGGTCCATCAAAGGGATGAATTGGTTCTTTCAAGTCTGGCGTGCACAGGACGTGATACTGGAACGTCGTTTCTTCCCCCCAGCCCTGAAAAAATGAACAATGAGACCCATGAGACGGGGAAGGGGAGCATGTGCTGCTTCTGACTGACACCGTCAATGTTAACCTTGCGGCGACCCTTCGCGTTCTTGTTCGAGGTGGTACGATTGCGAAGCGTTTCCAGATCCTCCAACTGCGGGACTAGCAGCCACAGCCCCCGGTCGAAAAGGGTGTGCCAGTCCGACCTTACTAGCTGGGAGTTAGCGATAGAAAGCGAGATGACGAACGTGTGGCGTGACTTACAAAAGAACACGTTAAAGCGAGAGTCGAGATTGAGACTGCTGTGACGCAAGCCCCAGGCATACTCGAGTTGCGTGAGCTACAGACGTCTCCGTAAGCATATCACGTACGACAATGAAACAACCGCTTACAGTGTGGGGCTTGGTCGACCCCGCGACTAGGTGGCACGTCTCGACCACGGGTTCGCCGCGTCGTGTGAGGAGGCACAGACTGTGGTTCGGATTAGCTTCACGTGCCTGTGTTTTCTGTTTCGATGAGTTAGAACTCCCCTTTTTTTTCCGACCGATGGGGGTGTGACCTTCTTTAGAAGGGAGCGATTTCATGCGATCGTGCTTTGGATTATATGGCTGGTCGGATTCAGAGGCCTCTACCTCGTCTTCGTGGATGGATGAAAGACTTTGGGCATTCTTGCTGCTCTTGGTACTGGCACGGGAAGGATTCCGATCAACGGTTGATATCGCGCGGTAGTGGCACCCATGTTTATATCTGTTACATCAGACCCACGTGACAATTGTGGGGCTATGCTAGTGGCGATGCACCCCTTGCTATCTACGATCATACTCGCGAGTGTAATTGTCATTGTTTGCTTATGACCATCAAATGAACCGAGGTCGTCCTCGGGTACATCGTCGAAGTTCAGCCAGGATGTTCGGAATCATAGACAGTTCAAGCAGCTAATCACATATCACCGTATCCCAGTCACTATCTACACCGCCCCCATCTCCTTGCCAAGCACCCTCAGACACTCCTTCGTCAATGCCCTCGCGTCCACCTCAATCACCCTTCCATCCGTATCTGGCGCACCGATGTGGGGGCGGGAGTGTGGTGGGTCGTCGCCCTGAGGACGCGGTGATGCCGGGACGCTAGTCAGCACCCAAGCAGACGGTGCCTTTCGTGATATCGACCCGATCTCACAGAGTATTGGATAGAAATAGAATATATGGGCGACCGACGATCGCTTGACCACATCTGTTATAAGTGCGGATGGTGCTCCCATCTCTGTGAATTCTTGTCTAGATCCAGCACTGGCGAAGTCCGCAATCGATACTGCCCTCGCAACTGTCCACAAGGGACTGAAGGCTGAAGCGCTCTAACATCGTCACGATGTTAACTTACCTCTACTGCCCCCCTCGGTGACTCGTTACTCGGAACAAGGACAATGTAGGCAACCAATCCAGACTCTGCCCCAACTAGTGCCACCCAAGCGCAACCCATGATGAGCGCTCTCACGCCAGAAACCGTCGTCTTTGCACACCACATGTTCGACGCCGCAAGAGAGGGCAACTCGGAGCTGCTCCTTCAGGCAGTCGATGCTGAACCTCACGAATGCCAAGAGTGCGTGACAGTCATCACGCGTCTCTGGTCGCGATGATCGCGCATCGCATCATGTCATCGACGATTCTCCCCTGGCAGGTAACACCCTACTCATGCTCGCCGCCTACGCTGGCCACGCCAAGCTTGTGACTGGTCTCTTGGCCCAAGGCGCAGACCCAAATCGCCTGAACGACCTCGGACAGTCCATGATCGCAGGAGCGGTCTTCAAAGCTCATGACGAAGTCGTTCGCATCCTCGCCGCCGCAGGTGCGGATCCTAGAATCGGCTCACCAACAGCTATAGAGGCAGCTCATATGTTCGGACGGAACGAACTGATGAGAGTGTTGGGTGCAAAAGAAGGCGATATCGGTGCGAACGTTTCCAGATCTCCATTAGACGTGTCAAACGCTCCAGCGGCCATTCTGCATTAACCTGCTACCGAGTAATATTCCTCGTAGTCAGAATGACGTCCATAATTGCCACCAAACTATCCTCGATGCTTCATCCCACTGCGAGAACTGCGATTTGCCTCCCTGCAAAATGACGCTCCCAATATCGTCACAAGCCTGCCAGACACACTACTAGTACCAAGCTTATGCAACTCAAGGCTGCCTATCCCCATCATCGGCAGCGGAGAGCGAATTGATAGCTTTCTCGAGGCATTGTAAGTGGGAGTACTGACACTGAGAGAAGTAAAGTGATTTATAATGAACGCCAGAAGCTCTGAAAATCAGGCGCCAACCGCACTGGGAATCAGCGTCACCACACTCAAGATCAGTGTCATTTGGTGACACTGATCTGCTCATTTTGGCTACTAGAAATCAGTGTCACGGGCACTGATTCTAGGTGCCCTTGCCACTGACAATTGGTGGCCTCGTCATTTATTTGTGCTGCCATTCTCATTGATATATTAACCATTCTGCTACTCTAGTCTCTAGAGCTCGTTGTCGTGTAAATGTGTTTATTAGATGTGAAATCGTAATATTGCTGTAGACTAAAAGCGCTATATACATCCTCAACGACCACCAAATTCTGTGGTGACAATGCACTAGCACCCGTAGCTCCGGAGATGAGCACGCGATGGGTATCCAGTATCATGATTGCTCAAACAGATACTCACTACCCAGCGCTCATGGACCGCAAAGCGCATGCGATGGATGGTAGGCGGAGCTTGGGTATAAAGTGAGATAAAATAGGAATTGTATGATGGGGAATACATACCTTACTCCCGTTTGTTATTTAGCTTGGAAGTCAGTCGACTTGTTGTGCCATCGCAGCTCAATCCGAGTCGATTGTCGAGAGATGGAAAGCCATGCTGAGTTTCAATAAGCGTGATTACATAAGCCACTTACCTATATCTCAACTTCATCGAAATTTCTCGAGACCAAGGCAGATGGATAAATAAAAACAAACCATACAGATATAAGAGATCAAGTAAAATAGATGTAAATGGTATGAGGGGAACAGATAGTTTGTGACAAGTGGATAGGGGAGATGGTAGTGGTACGGGCATAAGAAGTGATTTGTCGGACTTTAAAGTGCGACACGCTGATAAGATTACGCGTACACGCGTCGGTCACGTGCATGATGATGTACTTTCTGTTTTTTTTTTTTCGCGCCAAGTCCGAAAGCCAAAGTAAAATGGGAAGACAAGTCTCATGAGGGTTGTTGAAGCACCTTTCTGAGAGTTTACCCTATGAATATACATCCATAGGGCCCTAGAAAGTGAATTTCGAGGTGACACTGATTTTTAGTAACAAGCAATGAAAATCAGTGACGCCAGAAATGGTGCTTGATAATCAGTGCCACCGACTTGACACTGATAAGATGTGACTGTAAGCGATCCAGACCGCTGTCCGCTTAGACCGTTACGCCAAAAGGCAGTAATACTGAATACTTTATATTCAGTATCGCAGGCGGTATATATGCTAGTTGTAGGAACCTAGGTAAGCTGTAGGCTTACACCCTCCCACTGTATCAGACCAGTTTTCCCCCTATCGAGCTGCTCCTAATCGCTAGGCTCTAAGGTTTGCGTGGGAATCTGTCCGAATTGGGAAGGCAATATCGGCTGCCCCAAGGAATCACCCTTGCAACTTGCCCGGGGCGGGACTGGAACACCCGACCCTGCAAGACAAGAGAATCAGTGATGCTGGCACTGATTTTACCCAAATCAGTGTCATTGGCATTTATTATAATTGATTTTACTTCTCTCAGTGCTGAGAGGCTGTCGGTCCAGGAGAACCATGTCTTGAATGTGTGCGACGAAGACTTTTCACGCATCTGGGAATTCCACATGATCTTAGCTACAAGGCACTCCTTGATGATCCACCCTCTTTCACTGTATTACAGTACCTTGATGCATATTACATTCAATTTTATCACTGACAATTGCGGGTAATGGTAGGTTATTACAGTAATCTATTGATGCAGTCCAAGTCTCACTAGACACATCTCGTCTGTTTCCGATTTCCGAACATTGAGAAAATGACATGCAAGATTACCTCGCAGTTCCGGTGAGAGGACGACCCCCCTCATAAATAGCCCAGTCGTTGCTTGAGAACTTCGCCGTGTTGAAAAACTGGGGGCTGTTCCCGATACGAGGCTCCCAGTGCGGACGCCACTTGTGCCAACTTTCAGGGGAAGGGGCTGGACGTGAGGGTTCCTTGGCGTATGCAGCGTCTGCGCATCGTTCAACACACCCGGCTCCCACCCGCCTTCAGAAGAGGTAGCCTCCCTGCATTTTTCTGCCCAATCACAGATCTCTTCAATCCAGGCAGTTTCTTCGGAGACCCCATTCGCTGTTACTGTCGATGACGCATTCTTCAGTGTCGGAGGACTGGGACTGAATGTCCATTGCGTGTTGCCGTGCGCCACTTGGCTTCTTCGACGCGGGTAGACACCTCAGCATTGTCCCCACTCTCATTCTCAGTCGCCTGTGCTCCTGCTGCCGTCGTCTGGGGCGTCTCCTTCACCATCTGCACTGGGCGCACGCTCCGAGGGAGGTTGGCTGGAAATGTCTCATCATCACCAAAGCCGGCGAAGCGGCGGGGGCCTGAGCTGCATCCATTCCTCGTACAAATCGTGAAGCAAGTTGAGTCTGTCGCGGGCCGATTGCGGCGTTTCATGGGAGACTTGTCCAAGTGTGTCTTCCAGCTGTGCTAACATGCGATAAGAGGTTGTGGGCAACTTCGGCGCGGAGTTGGCGACGACGAAATGTGGCCTAACATGACTGGTGAGGGAGGCCCAAGTTCGGAAAAGGAAGGCTATGGACTGTGTAACCCGCATCTTCTTCGGGTCCATCAAAGCGATGAATCGGTTCTTTCAAGTCTGGCATGCGCAGAACGTGATACTGGAACGTCTGTTGTTCCCAGCTCTGAAACAGTGAACAGTGAAACCAATGAGACTAAGAAAAGGAACATCAGCTGCTTCTTACGAACATTGTCATCATCAAGGTTAACCTCGGGGCGATCTTTCTGGCTCTTCAAGGTGGTACGAGTCTCAAGTTTCTGAAGATCCTCTAACTGTGGGACCAACAGCCACAGCCCTTTGTCGAAGAGGATGTGCCAGTCTGACCTTACTAGTTGGAGTTAGCAGTAGAAAGCAAGGTGACAAAGGTTTGGCGTGACTTGCAAAAGCATAAGTTAAAGCGGGAGTTGACATTGAAACCATTCTCCGGACAAACCCCAGGCATACTCGAGTTTCGTGAGCTACAGATGTCTCTGTAAGTACACCATTCACGATAACCGAACAACGGCTTACTATGTTGTCCTCGGTCGCCTTCCCCACTACGTGGCACGCCTGAACAACAGGTTCGCCACGTCGTGTGAGGAGGCACAGGCCATTGTTCGGATCAGCTTGACGTGCCCGATTTTTATGACTGGATGAGGTAGAAACCCCGCTTCTTTTTCGATCGATGGGGGTGTGACCTTTAGCAGAGAGCGATTTCATGCAAATGCGCTTTGGACCAGGCTGGCCAGATCCAGAGGCCCCTACCGCGTCTCCATGGATGGATGCAAGACTTGAGGAATTCCTTTTCCTCTTGGCAGCACCACGGGGAGGATTCCTGCGAACAGCGGGTGGATTGCTCATGGGCGGGCACTTGGGCACTTGGTAGGTATTTAGGGTTGAGATCAAGGCGCCTTGATCTCAACCCTAAGTACTATATCGCAGTTGTGGGTACCACATCAGACCCACGTGACAATTGTGGGGTGGCGATGCACCTCTTGCTGCCAATCATTTATCACTACAGTATCACTCACTACTACTACCTACGCCGTCCCCATCTCCTTGCCAAGCACCCTCAAGCACTCCTTCGTCAACGCCCTCGCATCCACTTCAATTACCCTCGCATCCGTATCTGGCGCACCGATGCGGGGGCGCGGGCGTGGGGGTTCATCTCCCTGAGAACGCGGGACGCGGGACGCTGCTCAGCACCCAAGCAGACGGTGTTTTTCGAGATATCGATCCGATCTCGCAGAGTATTTGATAGAAATAGAATATATGGGCGACCGACGATCGCTTCACCACATCTGCTATGAGCGCGGATGGTGCGAGGGACGGATCCACGGCTTTTAGAGGTCATTGGGTCAGTCCTTTGCAGTGTTTTTTTACGGGAGGTACAGTGTAAGAGAACGAACCAGGTTGTGACGAGCAATATCGTGATGGAGAGTCCGACAGTGCCGCCCAAAGCGTACCAGGCCAAAGCCTTAAATCCAGGAGTTTGCGCAGCACGTAGAGCAGTTCGTCTTCACGAACTCTGAGATTGAGAATTAGCCACCATGTAATCAAACCCACTTATAGACCGATCATCGCTGTAGTCACCTTGGGAAAGGCAGGCTGCCGCGGAGGGCTTCGTCTGCTATATAACCTACCATCGCAGTCTTGCAACGATCGAGTAACGATGGTAAGCACAACGCAGCTACTCGTTTCCTTGACGTCTCTTGATCTACGGTAGGAAGAAAAGGCACGCATCCCCTATCAAACATGCGCTATGCAGAAGTGCAAGAGACCCACCACTCGTGACATTCGAGCAAATCAAGAACAGAAGATCGAAACACCAAAACGAGAATCTTTCTCGGGGAACCACGTCACCCGTTGCGGTACTCCCAAGACTCTCCAGATCCAATTTTTCAAATTCTTCACGAGAGTTGCGTGATGAACCCGTGCTGCTCGTCCCGTTGCCGAGACCTGGGGATGCGGGACGAGAAGTCATCCGAAGACGGTTTATACAGCTGACTACCTTGATGTAGAATTTTCGCAAGTTGAGCGACAAGGTAGTCAGGCACGCGTGGATTTCCCAGGTGTGGGACAAGGTCAATCTCGAGCGAACTGATGAGCGCGAGGTCGAAATTCTCTTCAACCTCTCGTTCCTCCAGGCTAAGATTCTCAGTCGCAGAGCTAGAGTGGCAAAAATAACTCAGACAACAGACCACGTGTAACTGGAACCACGTTGGACACGTACCAGTCCGCGAGGATGCCTCCCCGGAAGCCTTCGATAATTTGTCTCCAGATGGCTTCGATCCGATTGTCCGATACGGCTGGTAAGGAAGCTGTAAATCGGAAAATGTTAAATGATACTCGTGGACATCTCTCACCTTCTCCAAGCCCCGACATCGCCGTAACACACGCCGTCACGATACTTAAGAAACATGTCGTAGCTGTCTTCCAGAGAGGTAGATCTTTACCAAACTTGGAGGGCGCTGGGCAGTCGTACTTGAGTTTTATGGCAATGGTATAGGCCTACACGGGGGGGGAATTCGAATCCTCTCAGTTACCATTTTTCTTCGTGCCTGAGAAATGTAGCACGTACAGAGTAAACAGCTTCAAGCGTCCCGTCTTCATAAATCTCAGCACGATCTTTAAACCGCAAGTACAACTCCACGAGTGACGGCATCGTCTTTTTTGACAGCGCGACATACGTGATCTGTTTGCGTGTTGAACCCGGCACGGGGGTGGTGGGAGACCCAGGGGCAGAGGCTTGCACCGCATGCGTGTGGAACCCCGCAAGGAAGGGCAGAGTGCAATATTCTGAAAGGTCCCGCATGACGAGAGAAGGTACGCCTGAGCCGGCTAGATCGACATCTTGGATTGCATCGATGACGGATGCCTTTGGTGCCATGAGAAGATTGACAATGCTGTAACAAATCTCTGACTCACCTGGACTGGGGTAAGCGCATCGACATCTGGTCTGTAGTCGGGTGAATTGGGATATGTGAGGGCGCCTGGTATCCCACGTCAGCAGTGAGACGTATCCTTGACGAAGATGGCAGTGCCCGACCTTTCAAGATCTCCATTAGACGTCGTCAAACGCTCCAGCGGCCATTCCGCATTAACCTGCTGCCGACTAATATTCCTCGTAGTCCGAATGACATCAATAAAGGCCACCAAACTGTCCTGCGTAAACGCGCGGTGCAGACGGGATGCCTCATCCCACTGCGAGAAATGCGATTTGCCTCCCTGCAAAATGACGCTCCCAATGTCATCACAAGCCTGCCAAACACACTCCCAAGCTTGTGCAACTTGAGGCTGCGTATGCCCATCATCGGCGGCAGAGAGCGAATTGACAGCTTTCTCGAGGCATTGTAAGGCAGGAGTACTGAGAGGCCGTCGGTCCAGGAGAACCGTGTCTTGAATGTGTGCGACGAAGACTTTCCACGCGTCCGGGAACGCCGGCAGGCGCATGATCTTAGCTACAAGGAACTCCTTGATGATCGACCCAATGGACTGAAGTGCAAGGCTCTTCGACTCATCCCAGGCCTGGTCCGGATTCGTTCCTGAAGGTAGAACCGCAGGTGGCACAGATGGCTCTGGAACACTACGCCGAGTCTCTACCGAGATGGCATCCAAGAGTGGGAAAGTAGTCTTCCACATACAGTCATTCCACGTATCCAAGCTCAGAGTAGCCCCGTACAACTGCATGGCGCGGAACAGCGTCTGAATAGCTCCTACTCGAACTTCGGGACGAGCATCGGTACATAGACCAAGCACTTCGAGGAGGAGGAGGAACTCCACAACGCGCTGTACTCTGGCCCCTCGTCCGCATCTTTCCGCTTGGCTTGTATCGAGTCCGAAACGCTCCAAAGTAACCTCTCTGCGGCAGTGAGCACGATGTTCGTATCAGCCTGCCGACCAAACTGTCCAAGAGTACTGATACAAAGCCGAGGTCTCCCGGAGAGAGCGAAGACACAGAATCACATACGAGCTTGAGTGACTGGAACACGATCTTCACAATGGCAGTGTATCCGCGCTCGTTGTTGTATCCCAGGGGGAGTGGCTTCGGGCGGTGCTCCTGTAATGAGAATGTGCTCACAGAATCCATAGAGCCAGTTCGGGAGACAATAGCTGGTTTGCAGACGCCACCCAGCATTTCGAATATGCTTCCCCACCCGACCACGAGGATATGTCCTGATGCCTGAAGAATCTGATGGATCGTTTCAAGTCCCATACGACGTAATTCGACGTTGGTGCTTGTACCGGCTGTGCCTGCATCCGAGGTAGGGACTATCTGCTTGGCCAGTACGTCCAATACGCGACGTTGAACTTTGGCTTGAAGGTCTCCAGTGGAGGATAGATTACGAGGAACGATGACCAGCATCTCGTCGAGGATGCGAGCAGCTTGGACACGGATTGCTTGAGGTGCGGAATGCGGGCAGACAACAGAAAGAAGATGGCTGATCGTCATATTCCAAGCGACCTCCGGAGCTCTGTATATGAGTCGATGAATGTTAAGCATGGCCACTGTACCCAATCGTTCAACTCCAAAGTCACCCGAGCGCTGTGCATCCATCCACGTGAACAACGATCAGGGCATCAAGATTAACAACACTATCGACCGAACTCACCAAAGTTCTCTGCAGATGTATTCCGCTAACTCGTCTTCGGTGGAGCAGCTCATTTCGAGGCGAAGAGGTAGCAACAGTGGAGCTCGAGGGTTCATCGATGCTCTCTGTCTCGCCCAGCAGCGTCCGACTCAGATTGCATCCCAACCATCTCCGAGCTGAGCTTACACAGAGCATTGAACAAAATCCTGGAAAGCTGGATCTTCCAAATCCTTAGAAGCTTCGAAAGAGGCGCTGGATGGCGAGGTGAACATTGTCGGGGTCGATGTCTGCGAGAAGCGGATGGCGCGCGGGTTTTCTGCGGTTGTGACCGCCTCCCACCTTCGGCGAAACTGGCACGCCAGACACAGACCGACTCGGGGGGTTGGATCCACCGAAACCGCTGGGCCTCCTCCCAGAAGACGGTTGCGATAACCCCTTCATAGTGAGGACATAATCCGCATTCTGAAGCGCTTCCAAAATGCCATACCAGCTCTCTCCCAAGCTCCCCTGCAAGGAAATGGGCACTCGATACCAAGACTTTCAGACATACGAGGTTCCGCTCTGAGAGACCCGGAGGTTGCGCAGGCGTGGTGAGTCCAAGGTTTTCTGTCAGCGAAACTCCGGAGCGTGGCGTCGAAGGCTCGATATACGACTCCAGACTTGCCACCAACGCGAGATGGGATAGCAAATTTTGCGAGACTCGTCAAGAACGCGTCCCTTGGTGTAGTAAGCGCGAGCATCCCAGCTACGCTCGCCATCGCCTGATAGCTTGTCAGGACATCGACGAAGAGTTCATCGGACAGGCTGGTGGAGATTATGAAAGAGAGAGCAGCAAGTAGGGCAGGCCAGCCATTGTCGACCATCGAACGGACTAGGCGAAGATGTCGTGTTGTTTGCTCGTCTGGAGGTAGAGTCGAGAGATCAAGGGCCGGTGGAGCGCGAATGATAGGCTCTCCAGCTGTGCGCGGCGTTGAACCATGAGTGAGGTATAGAGAGGCCCAGTGAAGGATGCAAAACCCTCGCACAGAGAAACGATGCATTGCACACCGAGGAGGTAGACATACGATTCCGGTATCGGAGGTGAATCTGCTTTGTCCAGCTGGTCTATGCTATGATGCACTTTAACACCATCATGGTTAAAAGACTCAGGATGGATCATACCATTGCAATTTCATGGCAGAATTTTGTACGCTCAACCCAGCTCCGGAGCCGATCATACCCACGACACCCGAAACAGTCGCACTCGCTGCAGTTGCAGCTGCATTTGCCACCATCCCCGCTACCCCACCTACGTCGAGGCCATAGCTCAAGGCTGAAGTACCTTCCGCAGTGTTGGACGGTGCCCCAACACCCAACATCTGGGAGCTCACTCCAAGCAGAGCAGGCTTCTCCGTCACCAGCCGCTTCAACGCGCTGATCAGCGACGTGAACACCTTCGAGCCAGATTGTTGGGCATCATAGCGGTCCCACATGTTGCGGATGAGCTCTGCGTCACTGCAAAGCCTGTAGAACCCCCCCCCGCGTCGTCAGCTGAGAAGTATATGAAATGAAGGATATCAATGAACGTACCCTCGCATGATTTCCATCGCGAGTACCCGTGTCCAAGCTGGACGCGAGCCAGTGTGGTCGGTCGCAGCTGACTCTGCATCGTCCGATATCATTCTGATGAGAAGCATCAGGAACACTTCGGCCTCCGTCTTCAGCTCAAAGGAGAATTGTTTCAGAAGTAAGAAAACAACGCGCGTGCAGCGGAGTGTCAGGGGAAACACGGCTCTGTCTGACAATGACTTGAGGAGCATGGGACAAAGATGATGTTGGAGGAGCATCAGAAGCTCTTCGTGCTGTGATATAATCAGCAACGCGTGTCTCAGACAGGCACAGTGAAAACCCACCTTTCTGAACAGGTCATGATAATTTGTCAGAACACTCTCGATCAACTCGAGTGCGAACGTCTTGTGGAGGTACTCGAGGTTGAGGAAGTGAGGCTTTTCCATGTTGGCCAGCAGGCACAAATCCTCAAAGACGGAGTATGCATCCCTTGCGTACGGTCCTAGCTTCGCTGTGCACCCATCGGGAAGAGTCACTTCTGTCATCAGCTTGGGATCCACAGCATCCCGTCTGTCCTCTTCAACCATCTTGTCGACGACAAACATCACTAGTTGACGAAGGGTCGCAGCCGCAGTGGACGATACAACCGCGATCCGGGACTCCTGCAACCTGAAGCACAACAACAGCGCCTGAAAATTTACAATCAGTGGGAGCCCGTTCGCACCAGATATGACCCGAGAACATACCTCACCGAGCATCTGGCCATGGACGGAGGGAAAATTGGTGATGAGTGAGACCAGTGTTTGCAGAATGCGCAGCTGAATATCGACGCCTTGGCTCATAGCGTCGTTCATCGTGCTGATAATGAGAGGTACCGCAGACTGGGGCACGGCTCTGAGCGCGATTAGCCGCTGAAGCGAACCAAGCGATATCGCCACGACTTTGGCGTTCTTGGTAGCACTCCCCATGAACACTGGGCGGAGGAGATCGTCGGAGTGTGCACCATCTACGCAAGGTGAGACCAGCAGACGACGCATACACACAGACCACGAACCCACCGGATGCTAGTGAAGCTGTAGCCTGCTCTGGGGAAGCTCTGAGGATCGCCAGTGATTTCTCGGCTGCCTGTTACCCGAAACCTGAGCCCAGTTCATCAGAACGGGACGGAGTTTGCCCCACCTCGCGTATTTCTGGATGTTTCCTTCTTGATTCACTGGCCAGAGACTGCAAAGGGAGGGTCAACGACTTTCTGGGCGCATCGGAGCACGCCGAAATACCTGCAGCTCTGTCACAAGAAATGCGAGCGAGCTCATTATTAGACTTCACTGTGGTCCTTGACGTCTCCAGGTCGTCTTTCTCGTTGAAAACTGGATCTATGAGCGTTCGATGCGTTTCGACACGTAGAACAGAGTTGTTTGAAACACGAAGTCCTTTACGGTATAGGCTCGTGTCGAGCACAGACGTACTGTACTTGATAGACCGCGACTGACTGCATAATCATTGCTGACACGTCCTGCTTACGTAACTTGAACTGCATAAACTCCTAGCATTTAAATTCGCGAATTCGACAAGACATGCACATGGATGGTATTAGATGCATACGTACATACATAGAACTGGTACAACTCTAGATGATAGCCGACTACAATACGAGCCTTGAACAAGAAAGAAAAAAATGAGAACCAGAGCACGCTGATACATGTATGTGTGTCACGATCAGAACGTATCCCGAAGAACATCCCTCATGCAATGTGACGCTTAAAGGCCACGAGCCTCCAAGCGGCTCCTGAAAATCTTTTGGAACCCGGGGACGTGGTCGAAGTCCATGAGAGTATAGTGCTGGCCAGGGACGTCGGTGTACGAAACATCGCCGCGGCTGAAGGCTTCCCATGGCTTGAGCTGCTTGTTCAACCAGTCCGCCTTCGTGCCACGTAGGGGGTTGGCGTAGAACACATCGAGGTTAGCTGGATAAACACATGTCAGAATAGGCAACAGCGATTAAGTGAGACAGTCGACTTACAGACTGAGCTGGATGGGTTGTACTGCTTGCCACACTCGATGAGCGAACCGGCGATGTTGACCCAGTGGTCAAGCTTTTCGGGACTGAGCTGGAGCTCAACAAGACGCTCAGGAGGGGACATCGCCCAGACGACATCCAGGTTTTGCTTGCGAGTCAGAGGCAGCAAGATGGGCTCGAGATCGATGGCATTTTGCTTAGTGATGAGACCGAGGAAATATGACAAGTTGAGCATGCCACCTGTCCAGTTAATCTCGTGCATACGGTCGGCGATATGGGGAGGAATGTTGATGAGACCAGTGAACTTGACTTCGTCACCCATAGCCTCGAGGCGCTTGGCGACCTCAAACGCAACGACACCACCATACGAGTAACCGGCGATGGCGTAAGGACCGTGAGCTTGGGTGCGCTTTACGGCGGCAGCGTAACAAGTCACCATCTCATCCATAGTGCTGAAGAAGGGGTGGCCGGGCTCGAAGCCGCGAGCACGCAGGGCGTAGAAGGGGCGCTCGTTCTGGAAGTATTTGGCGAGGTTGACGAAGATCAGAACCTCACCGACACCAGGGTGAACCATGAAAATGGGGGTTCCCTTGCCGGTCAGCTGGAGGGGAACAATAGGATCGTACTCCTCGGTATTGGCACCCTTGGTCTTCATGTTGTGGACGTAGTTGGCGAGGCTGGAGAGGACGGGGTGTTTGAGGATCTGGACAGTGGGGATCTCAGGAAGGTCGAAAGCACTTTCACCCTCGATCTTGAGACGGATCACATCAATGGAGGTACCACCGAGCTCGAAGAAGTTGTCGGAAGCAGAGACATCTGCCAGATCCAAGTTAAAGATACCAGCATAGATGGTGGCGAGTGTCTTCTCGTAGTCGGTGGAGGGTGCAACAAACGAAACACCACGAGCCTCCTTGAGGAGCTCCTCAGCACGAGCGATGTGCTTAGCAAGCTCACCCTGCTTGTAAAGGCTGACGAGACGAGCGCGGGAAAGCTTTCCAAGGGTGGTCTTCTCCATCTGGTTGACGGGAATAGGAATGATGAGCTGAGGAGGAAGCGTGATCATCTTCACAGAAATGTCACGGAGCGCGCGGTTGGTAGCGTACAACTTGGCAGACGCATCCTCACTGCCCAAATCGAAAGTGGGAGAGTAGAATAGGATGAAGCCCTCGGTCTCCTGCCCAGGTGCGCGGTAGGGAGCAGCAGCGAGGAAAGAGTGCGTGACACCTTCGATGGTCTGGAGATGAGTCTCGAGCTCAGGAAGACCGTATGAGACACCGTGGACGATGACAGTCTCCTTGATACGGCCGCTGAGTCGCATAACGCCGCTCTCGACGATACCGACGTCACCGGTGCGGTACCAACCACCCTCAACAAAGCTGGAAGCAGTGGCCTCAGGGTTGTTGTAATACCGGACGAAAACCATAGGTCCGCGGACTTGGAGCTCTCCGCTCTCGCCGTCAGCCCGAGGAGTAACACCATCTTCTGGGTCGACGATTCGCATCTCACATCCGGTAATAGGGGTACCGAGTTCGAGGAATTCGTGCTTGGGTGCAGCAACATCCGTAGGGTTGTAAATGCATCCGGCGCTTCAAAAGGAAATCGAAAGTTAGAATAGTACAGTCTTTATGAGCGCCAATGTACATACCAAGTCTCAGTCATACCGAAACCAGGAGAGATGACGAGGGACACCTTAGAGGCATCACGACTGAGGTTCTTGAGAGTGGCAAGGAACGCCTGAGCGGTCTTGGAGACGACAGCCTCACCGCCACTGTTAATTTGCGTCACGGAAGACAGGTCGAACGCGCCGAAGAGATCAGTCCTCTTCTCCAGGTCACGGGTCATCTTGGCGAGCAGGAAGTTGGGTGCGAAAGTGACGTTGATCGACTTCTCGTCAATCAAACGAAGGAATCGCAAAGGATCAGCCAAAATGGCGGATGCGTGCACGTGGAGCTGGGATGCACCGTAGAGCAGAGGAGTGAGGTGCATTTCAAGAGATCCGGCAACGTGGTCAAAGCCGACCCCTATAGACAACAGGTCAGATCGCGTTGAATATGGTTGGATAAACAACTTACAGTTGAGGATGTTCGACTCGGAAGTCAAACCATAAGAGGCTCCCTTGGCATGACAAGCAGCCAAGATGGTACGGTGGGTGTGGACGACAGCTTTCGAGAAACCAGTCGATCCTGAGGTCAAGAACAAGATGGCTTCGTCATCTGGTTGAACAGCGCGAGCTGTCCAGTCGGCCGGGACACTGTAGCTTTCAGCGGCAATCTTGAGCTGGGAGAGAAGGTGAATTTCTAGTCCAGGAATAGAGCTGACTTGCTCAGCACCAGACTCGCTAGTGAGCCAGGTGGCTGAGCCGAAGAGGTTCTTGACGTGAGCAACGTGACCCTCCTTGTGGGCCTGCTGTGCACTGAGAGCGGGCTGCAGGCATGGAACGTAGCCGGCGAGAAGAGCAGCCCAGACAGCAGCCATGTTGTCCTCATGCTCGGTAAGGTATACGACGATAACGGAACCGGCAGGCTTGTTCAAGTCGAGCAAGGCACGTGCCAGGTTGCGCACCTGCTGGTTGAATGAGCTGAACGTCTTTGTTTGAATGGATGAGTCATGGGCGGATGACGTGATGAAACCGAGCTCGTGTGATGGATACTGCTCAACGGCGTAATTCAAGACATCGAAGAGAGTAGAGGGAGAGTATGATGGCTGGCCAGCACCGAGGGCTGCCTTAAGGTTGGAGATCACGTCGGGGATGACGGTAGTAGTTGCAACTGGGGCCATTGCTAAAGAAGAGAGTTGATACTGGGGAAAAGAGCAAAAATCTAAATCTATGAAGAAGGGGAGAACTGGTGGGAGGAGATGATCGCTCAGGACATCCGATTATATAGGAAATACACCAACCAAAAAGTAAAAGTCATCTGCATCTTAGCCGGCACACGGACCAGGAGTGAGCTTATCCGAGTATTGGTGCGAACAGGATTGATGGCCCTTGAGGCTGTAAGGCGACCGGAGAGGTGGTAGCTGGCATAATGCGGCGCAAAGAGGAATCATTTGCTGTGGAGACCATGCCATTCACCATGCCATTCATACCGCTAGACCCACATGGAACCGCTGGTTCTGCGGAGGAATTGAGCGGTGCGGTTGACTTGTTGCCCACTGCCTTGGCTTGTGCAAATTGAATCTGTAACTCCCTGATCTTCACGGCTTGCACTGGCAATCTGACTATCCAAATCTCTTAGTATGGCAGAGAAGCATCCTGAAGCTAATTCTTGAGCGAATATCTCCCGGATGGTGTGCTAGTCGAGTAAATGGCATACAGTATCGTTCGGTTTAGAAATTTGTTAATCGCACGCACTGGCAGGTTCAGAACCGAGAAAGGACTGAAGCGAACCAACTTCGACTTTTGGGCCGCATCGCTGTCGATTCGTCGATCTGGTTTCATAAAGGCACTGTCAGCGGCCCATCAAAAATGCGGTTTTTGTGAGGATCGCTCTTGCTCGGTAACAACCAAAGAAGGGAGTACAGATTAGTATCGCTTGCGACATCTTGGCATGGCCACTCTCGGTAAACTCGTTTCCTGGCGGATGGGGCCCACCGCGCCGGACCAATTCCTGAGTGCAAGACGTTATCATCCTTCCGTTATTGATGGCAATGTTCATGCCCGACACCGCGATTTCTGGCGCTGACAACCGCACCGGCGAGTAGTCATGCACCCTTTAGTAAGGGCGGAGTCCTGCAATGTCAAACAGGGGCTACGCTAAACCGTAACGACATCGCTTTGACCGACCGTGACGGTGATGCATTGATGAGTCACCATCCCGGACCCGCAAACACAACTTGAACTGCAGTCTGACAGTGACATAAAAGCGCGTCCGTCGGAATTCCTTCTGTGCCGACGCAAGAGTTGCGTGAGTATATTTTACACAATGGCGTTCTATTAGATTCCTTATCTACATCTAACTTAGCGAGTAGTATGAGATTGAGGTAGCCGCCATAGGCTAAGCCAGATTCATGTGTGTCTCCCACACACACACGGTCGACAGTGCCCACATATTAGTGTTCACAACGATCGCGCGAATGGCACGCAATTGAACCTCGAGTCTGATTCGCGAACGGCGTTGAGGGGGTTGGGTGGAGTGATGGCGGGAAAGGCGATCTAATCTATCCCCATCATCGCCCTAAAACTTTTTCCCATCGACTTAGACAGGAGTAACCGTCGTAGTCAAAGCTTTCCGCCGGGTTGCACGCACACCGTCCTTTGGCCCAGCGTTCCTTGTTGATAGGACAGTGGGTGAAAGGCGGATGTTCATACCCAATTTCGTCGAAGAAATGAATCGAGCTACGCGGAAGGAATAGTGCAGCGGCGATGGAGTGCACTGGTGCATCTCCCCAACGCTGTGCGAAACAATCAGTTTTCCATTACTTAACCGACTAAATCTCCCATTGCACATAGCACTTGCCTCGTAATAAAACCCTCCTCTTTCATCAAGGAATTCGAAGAACGACTTGTACGTTTCTCCTCGCCAAAAATCCATGTCCCCGATCTCAAAGTTCGACCAAACTGACGTTGTTTGCAATATAAATAGAGATAAGCTTCACGGAGAAAAGGCGTTCAGATGACACTCACAGTGACATAAGTTGTAGTTGTTTCCGCCATCATCAGAGATAAAGCCGAGGGCGTTGTGCGGATTCAACCTCTCTGGGTATAACTTGGTATAATCTGCGATAAGACAAAGATATCGCGATCATAGCATGTGGATAAAGCAGCATTTAGGCACAGTTTGTAGATACGCTTAACCCACGGTGAGTGAAAAACCAAACGAACCTTTGACTGTCTCCCATAATGTGGTGATAGTAGATCCAAATTCATACATAGAGATGGTGAAGCCTGCAGCGCCCCGAGTAAGCATGAAGTACAACGAAAGTTTCGACTCGACTCTGGCATCCCACCACGTTTTACCAATGCCAACGAGACGTGATGCTTATCTGCTTACCATAGGTCTTGTTCTGGTCCTGCATCAACCGAAACGGATCCGAATTAACATCGCAATGGAATTGGATCCATGGCCTACACATTGTTCGGTTAGCGTAATCCGTTCCAATCTGACGTCGGGATGCTAGAAGCTCACTCAACCCTCCAGTAGTACCTAATGCACCGGAAATGATGAGTCGATACAATCTTCTACACGAAGTCTAATACCTCACCTGTACTTTTGGAGAAGAGGATGTCTGAAGAAGAACTTCTCGATCACGTCAGGTTGAAGGCCCCCAACTAAGATGAAAGAGTACTCACACCAGAGTTAAATCGGCACATATTGCGATAGGAGAGACTGTCTGTGCACGGCGATCACGCGATCACGAGGAACAATACGTTCAAACGCCTCGAGGCGACAAGGTCGATGACGCACCTCCGTAAATGACGCCATCTGCCGCCATCTTCTTCCTAGTCTCTGCTGCCCTCTCTTCATCGATCCACGATGGCGCATACCAGTGTTCGTGAGGGATGACCCCAAACTCCATCGGGGCTGACGACAGTATCGATACACGCCTCATGGATAGGGCGCATCAAAACGTGACACTGCAGTCCTGATATGAGGTGGCGCACCTTTTGAACTCTTCATCGAAAGGCTCTTCGTTCAGGAAAACATAGGGATATCCAAAGTTCCTGTTAAACCGATCCTCGACGTCCCGGACGCTCTGGATCGCGCCTTTCAAGTCAGAGTTGCGGCACAAGATAACGAACGTGGCGTTTGCCCTCTCGGATGCATTGCCTGGTGGAGCAAAGTCATAAGACAAAGTAGAATCATGCCTTCCGGAGCTGGAAAAAGGAAGGTTCAGAGACGTCAACGTCCCGGACGAGTACGTAGTCCGTAAGGTGATGAAAAATAGCGTCTGAACGGCCGTAGGGTTGAGTTGCAGGCCAGACACAAGTAAGAAGTTCTCACGAAGATGACGACAACCAGGGCAATGTATCGTGTAGGCACGACCATTACACGACGAGGGCGATACAACAGGAAGCGCTCGGAGTCGAGAAAGGTGAAGAAAGAAACGAAATGTGCCCACTGGAGTCGGATATAAAGGCCACGTCGAAGGACATCCTGGACATAGCTGTCCATGCCGTGAGCGAGATGAAGCCATCAATGATGATTACACGACTGCGGTTTTGTGCTGGCAGCGTTGCCAGTGTTAGTGCTCCACTGCTTCACTTCGATACGAGACAACGCGGTCACGTGTTTCGGTGGTTGTTGGCAACATCGCAACGTTCAAGTTGTTTCAACGCTGGCAGTGGTAGCAATATTACAATTGCAGAGATGGACGAATAATTACAGACGCTACGTGGATATCATGATTATTTAGAAGTTAGTACTTCGGGCCCCGGTGTCTTGGCATCTTTCGGTGATCCGATGATGTTTCACGTGGAAGATAGCATCAAGTACAAGTTGAACTGGGGTGAGTTGATCTCTTTCATCAAAGTGCTATCTGTCAGCGCTCTGATCCATGAGCACTGTTGAGAGGTCAGTACTTCAGTCCCGGGCTTCTAGAGCTTTGATGGGCCGAGAGAAATACTACCAGAGTCGCGAAAGCAGTCCAATACTTTCGGCGTCTTTTCATTGTTGCATCCAAGACAACATTGGACAAACGTGCGAGGCCATGGCGACCACAGAGCGAGCTCCAGGCTTCACGCACTATCCTCTGAGATAACTGGGTACAATCGAATCAGCCGGTATGCCTGGTAGTTCATCCATCATGAGTTTCAGCGAGTCACTATCATCGGCACAGCTTGACGTCGGATCGAAGAGGCCGCATCTCTCAAATTCTCAGACGCTGATCCACATAACTTCCCACTTCGGCCGAACACGGTCTGTGACATAGCCGCATTTCCGAAGATCAAATGAATCAGGAAACGGTTCCACTTGATATCTCGAGTGGTCACACATTGGTTTGAGGAGGTGCATTTTTATTCTTATTGTTGCTCACTCGTTCTATCGTTCGAGGAGGTGTGTTGGAAATATCGGCCGAGTGTACGAACGATGTCACTCGTGAGAACATTTCGTAGAGTATTTAGCTAGATTATCTACGAGTTGTACCGTATCCGTTTGCAAAGGCTCTCGCCGTTTCCTCGCAGCCTGGCCAAACGTACCCGTCGTAACCGTGTTTACAACAGTGCAGACGAGATTTGCATGGACCATTGAGATGATAGTCACTATGTCGATCCGAATTCAAACATTAACTTAACCCGGTTCAGTGGGAGTATCCGTTGTCGTTATAGATGACGTGGTGGTTTATGATGCCATGCACAAGGTAACTTCATTCGTTGTCTCAAGTCACCAGTGCCATTATTTATCCAAACCCGCAGTAAGCAGAGATCGTCCTCAAGATACTCATCGTAAAACGACCCAATGAAAAAATAAATCTCAGCACATACATAGCTCTCATGCCAAGTTTCAAATTCATGACGGCCTCAGGGGGCCTGTTCACCGTTCACAGTTTCCTGGGGTTTTTGCTGATAGGCTGATCTCCATGATATTGGCCACACACATGCTTGTTCCCGAAAGTCGGAAGCCTCCATTAGGTTGCATCATATTGCTTGCCCCGTGGTACGTCTGCTGCTTCTTTTGCTGCTTTATGAACTGACCTTCGATTGGACTGCCACTCAGTATTTTGCGCATTTACAACATACACTGGTCACGAGACGAATTTCCCCTAGCCCCTCGTTGTTTTCTTTGCTTGTCATAATCGGAATTTCTTTTGATACTCTAGATTAATGCCCTCCAGCCGCACTTCGGAAAAGCAAACGGTATTTCTCAAGTGGTTCTAGTGGTTCACAGATCGATCGATCATGATCACACAGCAGTGATCTATACTGAGACACTAATCTAACGTTTCTAATTAAACACAGAAATCTCCCCCCTCACTCTCCAAGTACCTTCACTCCCGGTGTTACATGCACTGGCACCACCAAGGATTCCGGCCGCAGTATCGGTGCGGACCGTGTGCTCTGATGCGATATAGATATGAAATACTCGAGATCGACGGTCGTCAGTGTCTCTAGGGTTGTCCTCGACGAAGTCATCTCTATCGACTCTGTCGCTTCGATCGTCTGGGCGGGATTCCGCGCGCTCTCGATGTCCTCTCCGTGCCGGGAACAGCGGTGGAGATAGGTCACGAGGGCGAGGAGATTGCAGGCCATGAGACTCAGCGAACCCTGGTTTCGGAGAGGGCACAGTGAGCGAAAACGACAGCGATGGTCTGACGAGACGTACCTCTATGTCGGCGGTCATGCTCGCCACGAATATCGGAACCGGGATCAAAAAATCCGCATGAACTATGCTCCCATAGAAGCTAACCAAGCTCATCGAGCAGATAGCGAAAACCAGAATGCGCTCGCGTCTGGCGAGTGTGGCACAACACAGCGTGCGAATGGGGATTGCAACTAAAACGACATCGGCAACTAGATCGGCTGGTCAAACTATCGTTAATCCAAGCTTGCAAAACCGGAAACAAAATATTCACCTGTTAATTCAATTATCGCTACTGGCGCCCCAATTGGGCATTGCACGGTTGTGGTATCATACCAAGACGTGTCCGAACCGCAAGCGTAAGCCTTGGATGCGAAGACAAGCACCCACAACAAGAAAAATAAGGCAGTGGCTCCATAAGCAATAGTGCGCCTCGGTGCGGCAGTTGGCGTGATTCGAATGACAGAGAAGACGATGCACATCCGAGCTGCGCTGTCGATATAGCGTATAAAGCAATATCTGAGGAGCAAACGACGGCAGGAGCGCTTACCAGACCACACACGTGTATGAAAGGGAAGTCAGCCACAGCGAGATGACATGTGCGTTTCGGGGGAGCTGAGGTCCTGTACATGCCAGAAATATACTATTTGAAAGACAGGAGAAACGCGTGAGATGAAACATACCATCTAGTGAAGTCAGCGCCCATCTGGACGCGGCGCAGATGACATCGAGGCATGATGCTAAGGCAGCCCATGCGTCCTCCCACCAGAGACGCCGCAAACGTATTCTTATCCATAGTCGCGAGCAAGCTGGGAACATCAATAATACCACACGTCACCTGGGGGCCCTGACCATGAACAGTTTGGACACGTACTCATGAGTATAGCGATGGAATGCAAGATAGTGGCGAACACTGCGAATATATATTCAGTCGGAATAATTGTAACTTGGACGGGCGTACTTGCCCATGAGGAACTGGACGACGGCTCTAGATGGATACTCGGCTGACATGATTGGCAGGTGATTAATGTATGAAGGACAACGTTCTTATACTCGACCTCCCCCTCAGCGGGTAAGACCGGTCGCGAAAAAGGGCAGGGCTGCTGGAGGAGTCGCGAGAGGTTGTCATGACCGAGATATGCATTTGACGTGGAGGCAATGCTCAATAGACAACAAACCAAGCTCCCTCGAACATTGATTCCCGCAAATTAATGACCTGCCAGTGGTAGTTTCCGTAAGCTCAAGATTTGAACCTATGATATGTGCCAATAGTGTTAGAGTACTTGTAAGAAAGTGTCAATTAACTGACCAGTGATTGGCCAGTTGACTGGCAAGGACTTTACCATTGACCTAAGGCGCTTTGATCAGGCATAAGGGACGACCTGCCAGCGGTTCTGTAAGCTCAGGATTTGGCCTATGATATGTGCCAATAGTGTTAGAGTACTTTGTAAGACGGTGTCAATTAACTGGCCAGTGATTGGCCAGTTGACTGGCAAAGACTGTATTGTTGACCTAAGTCGCTTTGATCAGGCATAAGGGACGACTTGCCAGTGGTCCGGTAAGCTCAGGATTTGAACCTATGATATGTGCCAATAGTGTTAGAGTGCTTGTAAGAAGGTGTCAATTAACTGGCCAGTGATTGGCCAGTTGACTGGTAAGGACTTGACCATTGACCCACGTCGCTTTGATCAGGCATGTGCATGAAGGATGACTTGGCAGCGGTCCTGCACAGCAAGATGCTGCAATGGCTAAGACACCGGCTAGCATTTGATCTGGGAATTACTGGGCATGGCGACCGAGGAAATGACGTAGAGGGTCCAAGACCTCAGGCCTCAGTCTTAATGCACCGAGATCTGTGCGATTGTGACATCCACTTAGCAGTGACTCGGACAAAGTTGAAATACTATGTGAACCTACCTATTGCTTCTCGCTGCAACCGATGACAGACCACCTCTTGATATCATGATGTTACGAGGTAGAGGCTCTGGCCTGAGTGCAGAAGGTCTGACCCGTTGTGGTTGCAAGTAAGCCCGGTACTCCATTAATGCCTCATTGTCGGCGGAAGAAACCTGCTGCCGTTAAGCGATGGCATAAGAGGAAGGTTTGAGAACTGTATCAATCCTAACTCTAATAACTTAGGCGTGAACTCAACCCCATCCATCCACTGATATTTAAGGATATATGGGTTGGATGCCAAGTGCAAAGGATTTGAGGTTGAACGGGATGAGTGCTAGTAGTACAGTACAATACCTCATAATAGATAGCATCATAACGGATAAGACCTGATAATGGATGCCCAGACCTGGGAACCACATCCGTCCCTGCCAAATTATCCATAAAACATCATATTAGATAATAGATGCTGATTTTACGGTCGCCCATCTGTACCAGCTTCAATTTTGATTTTTGGAATTTTGGATGTGGTTCAACGTTCTGGTGCCACATTACATATTATTTATTTATTTATATCACGTGATCATGACAAGCATCACTCACCAACTTACACAAGTCTACAAGTCTACGACACTCATCGACAACACAGGGCTTGGGAGGGCTCATCGATCACGCCTGCCCCCACTTCGACAACGGCCTTGAAACCCGATGCACAGCAAGCAGCTCTGAGTCTCGAGAGCAGTTCAGGGTCTGATCACGCAGATCATGAGGGTGTTGCAAGCATGCGCCATAAAAATGGTGGGTCCTCTTGCAATCGATCGTTTGATCGTCCTTAGGTATCATTATTCAACGAATAACAATCGCGAAGAGGCTACACCAAGCAAAATACGACTGGACATCTTCCATAGGGAATCCAGATGGTACGTTTTTGTTCGTTCACATTCATTTGATACTGATCTATTATCATTCACTGAATAACAGTCGCAAAGCGGCTATGCCGAGCAAACGATGACTCGACATTGTCCATAGACCATCCGGATGGTACGTTTTTATTTGTCCGCATCCATTTGTTGCTTGACTATTATTATTCAACAGATAACAGTTGCAAAGAGGCTACACCAAGCAAACGACGACTCGAGGTCGTCCATAGGCCATCCGGATGGTACGTTTTTATTCGCCCACATTCGTTTGATACTTAATTATTGTTATTCAACAAACAACAGTTGCGAAAGGAGAATCTCCTCGTTCGTGTGCTTGGATCATGCAAGACCATGACCAATGCTTCTGTCATTTGTACGGACAAAACTGGTACTCTCACGGAAAATACCATGAACATTGTCGCCGGCTTCATCGGCATCCATGCGAAGTTCGTGTGCAAGCTCGAAGTCAATCAGGCCAGAACGAACGCCGCTGAATGAACTAGAGTGGCGACGTACCCTCCGCACACAGGGATTTCTCCATCGACCGAGCAAACTCAACACCATCCTTCCGCCACAACTCCGTGACCCCTTCAATGCTGCAATCGCCATCAACTCCACTGCGTTCGATGGCGAGGATCCCCACACCTCAAATGGCTTGCCTTCGACCTGACAGGCACTCACACGAGCCATCCGCGCTCAGAACGCTTCATTTTTTTTTTCCCATGTGCCAGACGTCTTACCCAGCACCCAAACAGGTCGCTCTCGCCTCAAATGGTTTCCTCTCCTAAAACGGGTCACTCACGCCTACCCAGGTCCCAAATGGGTCATTCGCACTCTAAACGAGCCACTTGCCCTCCAAAAAGCTAGCAAGTGCGCTGGATGCTTTACTGGCACCTAAACGGGTCACTCACACTCCAAACGGGTCACTCACACTCCAAACGGGTCACTCACACTCCAAACGGGTCACTCACACTCCAAACGGGTCACTCACACTCCAAACGGGTCACTCACACTCCAAACGGACCACCCGCACCTCAAATGGGCCACTCATCCTCCAAATGCCTTACGGGTGCGCCGCACGTCTTAGCCGGCAGGTGAAAATGGGTCACCTAAAGGTCATTCACATCCCAAGTGAGCCACTTGCGGCCAAAACGTCTCACGAGCGTGCTGTCCACAGCCCAAACCGGCCCCTTCCACGTTCAATGGACTTCAAGTGCTCCAAACGCCCCACTCAGATCCAAATGGCCTATCTGCACCTCCAACAGGTCAGTCGCATCTCAATGAGCCTTTCGGGCGCATCGGGCGCCTTGCTCAGCACCCAAACCAGTCAGAGTTCACACTACTGACGAATCCCCAATGGCTTACCCATACTTCAAGCACCCTCGTCTTTCAGACGGCTCAGCCATAGCCTGCGACTAAGGAAGTCTTCCTCATTGGCAGCAAGACGGAGATGGCACTATTTGAACTTTGCCAAGGAACTTAAATAGGCACATTACAGGTCAACACATGATACGACTGAGGTCGTCCAGATGATCCCATTTTCTAGTGAATGCAAAGCCATAGCCATTGTTGTGAAGCTTGTGAATGGAAAATATCGGCTATCTGTCAAGGGTGCCAGCGAGATCCTTACGAGTCTGTGCACTCGTCATGTTGTCGTCTCACCAGCGCCAAGTCAAGGAGATGGTGACGCTGCCATTGTGGAAACCGTGGAGATTGACACGAACTCCCAAGAAAATATCTCGCGCACGATCATCTTTTGCGCCAACCAGACATTGCGCACCATCACTGTCTGTTATCGTGATTTCGGCACCTGGCCTCCACGTGTGCGTCCGAACGACAATGGAGGGTATGTCCATCTAGTCTTGATCTTTTTGTTTTCTAATTTCTATACAGATGCTTTACGAAGCCCTCCCTCATGAGCTCACTCTCGTCGGCATCGTCAATATTGAAGATCCTCTCCATGAGGGTGTTCGGGAGGCTGTTGTGGATTGTCAAAAGGCAGGCGTCACAGTGAAGATGTGTACTGTTGACAACGTCCTCACCACACGCAAACGACAAGTCGGGTAATCCACATGGTAGGTTTTTGTTCACTAATCGACTTGTCGGTGATGTATCAACATGTCGCCGACATCTCGCATATGCAAACAAGGTATGTCAAGTAGACAGCTTTTACTACAATTTCTATATCGAAGCCTGGGTTGATCAGGCTCAAGCCCGGGCTTTCAGGCCAGGCCTGCCTGTCACTAGGACCACATCTCTGCTCTGCTAGTCCTTTTGGTGATCACAAACTAATTTCATTAGCTTCGTTTCTCTGACATTCACCAAAGTGGGACATGGTAAGCCTGTCTTTTTTACATGTTGACTGTATTGATTTGAAAATCCCACAGCTCTCTCTTTTTCAGTGACCTTGCTATACATAGAGATTAAGTAGGCGGAATGGAATGGCGGACACTGGAGGCATAATCCAATGTTACATAAGAAATCATTTTGAAAACATTGAACATTGTTAAAAACATAGTATCTGCTACCATGTTCCAAAAATGTTCTTTTCATCAAACATTGTTATTTGCCCCCAGTGGGAAGTTGTAGACTTGTGCTGTGCGATGACACTGATTATGTGATATAAATAAGTAGATAATATATATATATGTATAAATGTATGTAAGCATCTGCCGCCAAACTGGATTCCAAAATTCCAAAATCCAAATTGAAGCTGGTACAGATGGGCAACCGTAGATTTGGGGGGGTTATCCACTATCATATTAGCATGATTGGGGGGTTCCAGCATAAGTTTGACATAGCTATACCAATCTGAGCCTATCCAGAAAAAGCCCCCGGTGAGCTGGCCACAAGCCGTAGTACAGCCAAGCTCCAAAACCCCCAATCACATCACAGCCACTGACAGTGCCACATGCAGAACCAATGTTTACGCCACACCATGACCAGGGCATATGCCAGCAATTGGAGGCACCATGCCTACATACAGTACATCTACAATATAGTAAGAACACATAGCCACCGCAACACGGTTATGATGCAGTACATTTGACCAGGCTGCGAGGAACGGCAGGTAGCCTTGATGACCTTGATTCTCAGCCACAAACAACTCAGAATTCTCAATCATTTTTTATTGCCTCATCACCACTAATTCACATCCATAGCCTTTCATTCTTCTTCATTTATAGTGTGGCCTGACTCATTGTACACTTTTAATATGCCTAGCATAGATCAAATAGTACTTGCATTGTGCACCCCCAGCTAGCGTGACATTGTCGCCCACTGCACATTGCACAGCATCACATGATGTCACATAACGTGACAATATTGTCATGGATATAACCTCGTAGTGGATGCCACGGGGTGGAGACGAACACCATCCATTATGAGATATTGTACTGTAAAAGCTAATTACTGTAGTACTATCGAAAGGTTCCGTGATATGTACTACTAATTACCTCTGCTGGTACATAGGGCCATATCAGTAAGTCTTCAACTTCCCGGCTGTAAATTGACTGGCCACTGGAGGGCACTCATTCGAGGGCCCTCGAACTTGTCGACATAGACTGAGACCAAGACAAGAATGCATGTCAAAATTGCGGTATACAGTATTGTACATGCAGCCCATGTGTCATGAATGCAAATCTAGTAAGTACTGTAGGGAGTGATCTATAGCGAAAGATATAGAGATAAATGAATGCCGTGGTTCAATCATTTGATCGATATTGGATAGGACAGTCCGTTAGTGAATGAGAAACCTGCTATATCCGTGCAGACAGGGTCAGGAGTTACAGCCGTTTGCAAAAATGATGACAGTAGCCACCATTTTGAGAAAGAAGAAAAAATAAATAACCCTTGCCCTGCCAATCACAATCATGTATCGCAAAATCAGTCGCGATGTCAAACTCGCCGCTATCAATCTCTATGAACACCACCATCTATCATTAGAGGACCTCCTAGCTCGCATGGGATTCTCTGAAAGCACCTTTTGGTGCATCCTGAGGCTCTGGCATGAAACGGGCAATGTTGTCAAGCATACTCACGGTGTTCATTCAAGACTTCAAGTTATCTCGTTCGCCTCATTTGCCATCGACCCGAATGGTTTCTGGATGAACTGCTCAACCTTCTCGAAACAAATCGCCTCGTATCCACCCACTACACTGCTATCCATCAAGAACTTGAACGAGTTGGTATCTCTGTCAAGAAACTCAAGTGAATCACAAAAGAGAGAAACGACCAACGTCGAATGGACTTCATTATCCATATGAGTGAGTACTCATCTGACGAAATTGGATTCCTCGATGAGACTTCGAAGGACGAACGGCGTACTGCCGGTTGGCGTCGTGGACGAGCACCTAAAGGACAACTAGTATGAAAGTGAGGGTATGTACTATGTAAGAATCAAGTTTCCGCTCCTTCTCACGAGATGTCAGAGTAGTACTATATGAATATATGCATGCAATTTGTCCAGTCTTTGAGAGTATCGAAAGGTTCATCGCTCGAGAGTTTCTCTTTGTTTGGCGTTAGGCATTCTCATCATACAGTGGTGTCATCGCCATCCGAGTCGCCAGGGGTATCAGAACGAGTGGTAGTAGAGTCCCGGCGTCATTGGATCGTCATGCTCGTCAGGGTACAGTTGGTGAATATCAAGTTGATCATTGATCAGTACTCAGTACTAGCAGTCTCGGTCCTTGAACGTGTTATTTGATCATATGTATGCGTCACAATATTTATTTTTTCTTCTTTCTCAATATGGTGGCTACTGTCATCATTTTTGCAAACGGCTGTAATGCAGCTGCAGAGCGACCCCAAGCCAGAGCATGTGAATTTTTTTTTTTAAAGGCCATGCGTAGCAACAACCGCCAGTCGCCGTGCACAGCATCCTTTGAAGGAAGCGTGGGGGAAGGATTGCTATATTGGGACAGCGCATAATGCGAGCTGGCGACCTTCAAGTTGTTCTCTTCGTCACGATCTATGATCACAGACTGAACAGCCCCCCAGCCCGTCGACGACTCTGAACAGGGTGCACAATGACGAGCGAAATTCCCAGTCCGACCGTAAGCCCAATCGCCACCGAAATCAGCTGCAACGCCGTCTGGAACCCACTCAGGTACGAGGACGACGATCCCGCCGTCTGCGCTGACACGAAGTTCAAAAGTCCCCCGTTTCCAAGGCCAGAAGGCACTTGGAAGAGAATACCAGTAAGCTAGAATGGACGTGAATATTTCGTTAGATACGCTCCCGAGGGATCCGCTAACAGAAACTCACCATGACGACAAACGCGTTCCCGTTGAAAAAGCGCCCATACATGTTGGATACGAACCCGACAGCAAAAGCACTATATAATCCGATGATGATCCCGTGAACATTTAGGGTATGCGAATATGAGATAAGAAGGGACTGACCCAACCGCCGCGCTAATGTCACTCTGATTCGGGAACTTGACGCTCACAAAGTGGTTCGTAACCCAACCAACGGAGGCGATCCCGATCAACAAAAGCTGTGGAGGGAACAAGCACCCATCAGCATTTGCGACGAAATCGAGCGATGATGATCCGCATTCGATCATGCATTCACAACAAGTACTCACCAACTCTTTCTTCCACCACGGCGCCATCAACCTCAGACTTAGGAACAGCGAGTACATCGGTACTGTCAAGAATGCCCACCACACGCTCGGCGTCTGCTGCCACCATGGTCCCGCGGGGTCATGAGATTGCACGCATGCATAGTCGGTCGCACCGAGGACCGTTTGTCCGATTATTTTCTCGTATAGCTCGGCTCCAATAGAGAGACCAAAGCCCAGGAAGAGCGAATACATGAGGGCGAAGCATAATCGAACCGCGCCCGCAACCAGGGAGCGCGACGCAAGCTCGAGAGAGCCACAGAGCACGATGAAGCCCTATAAATGCGCGTCAATACGAGTTTGAATGCATACTTCATCATGTGACTCACTGGCAGGATCAGCACCACCGAGCTGCTAGCAACCGCTGAGTAACAAAAATGTTTCGTGTCTGCCAGTGCTGCGCTCAAGAAACTCAAGAGCGTTGCCACGGTAATCTCGAATACGTTCCCATACAACTCATTGCGTACACTGAGCAATTGGATCGCGACGAGGAGCGCACCCAATGGTGCAGCCGCGAGAGAGTCGATGAAGGATCCTGAAAAAGAGACGGAACAAATCGAGGCCGAGCACATCCCTCCGATGAAGATCAATTGGACAAAGTTGTACAAGGGCTTCTTGCGCATCAGATCATCCAGCGAAGCTGATGCGTCAGAGACCGACATAGCGTCATGTATGACCTGGGAAACCAAAGTCAGTCATATATGCTATCGAACCACGGCTCACTTACGCCCCAGTACAATTCATGTGCTTCCCCAAGTTTCTCTAGATCCAGCGCACTACCTTGTCGGATGAACTTGACATTGCTCGTTCCAGTCGCACTATCCTCGAACGAGATGAGCATCACGTCCGGGAGGTACATGCAATTGAGCTGGAGATCTAGCACACGACCAGTGCTTTGGATCTGCGCCGCTAGACGGTGCGACGGGCCACCAAACATCATCATCGCACGCGCGAGCTTCATGATGAACTCCTGCCTCTGAAGGATAGCAGCGACGTGTCTTGTGATCTAGCAATCAGCCAGTAAGATCTTTCAGTCAGCTCGAAACAATGGGACCCGATCAATACGCACATAGACCTCCACCTTCTTCCTCTTCCGTCTCTTCTCTTTATCTCTGTCCCTCCGCTCCTTCCGCTCCCTCCTCGCCTGCTCCTTAATCAGATGCGTCTCTCTTTCCTTGAACTTTGCATCGAAGTAGTCCTCCTCGCCAAACTCTCCTACAGGCGTACCTGATACGCTCGTCTTGGGTGTCGCGCTTCCACTCACGCTCGGCGTCCTAGTTGCCTTCTCCCTCGGCGTCCCAGGAAGAGATAACGAAAACCCTTTGAAATGACCCGAAGAAAAATGGGGAAGATCTTTCAGCACACCACTCCACCGCTTCTGTCCCCCTGGTGTCGTCGCCCCATGTGGGTTCAACAATCCACGGTCTGGTCCTCCAGGTACCGGGGGGGACTCCACAGTCGTGCTGGCCAGCGTATCCGGCGATCCCACCGCTTCTTCTCCCTTCTCCTCAGAGACACGGCCCCCAACGGCTCGCGTGAAATCAAAGTCGGTGCTACGCGTGCGTCTGGGTGCACGAGGTACTACGGGGGGGTTGCGCGAGACCGTTGGAACGTCCTCCATCGAGTACCTCACAAGGCCATATCCGGGCCTCTTCAGATTTGGAGCGAGTGTGGCCTGTTGAGGCGCTGCCGCTCCTGTCAGCGAACCTGCACCAGCGATGAGCGCGGCAGTCGAGCTCTTTTCAGGCTGGAATGGGGCGCGGAGGTTTGCGAGCAGTGACGAGGCAGAGCCAGACCCGAGGGACCGACCGAGGCTGGATTTATGGGATTCTTTGATGTCCTCCTTGGCGCCATCACCCTTCGATCCTTCCGAGGCAGAACTTTTATGGTCCCTGTCGTCGCGAGCGGGTAACCAGGGGAGGTGGGGTCTATGTAGGATGCCTTCCTCGCTCCCAGCGTCCGAGCTGGTGCGACTGCGTCGACCTGGGGTACTACCCTCGCTCGCGCTTCCCTCGTCATCGTGCCCTTGATCGTGGCCGTAGAGCGCCAATAACGTACTGAGCACACCATGGCCCTGTGTAGGTGCCGGATGGTAGTGGCCCTCGGGATCATGTTGGTGACTGTGCGCGCGGCGCGTGAACCAGCTGGATGGAATACCTTTTCGTCGTTGGTCAGGTGCACGGAACTCAGTATCGGCCAAGTCCGTCTCGTTCTCGGTGTCGGAGGAGGTATGCTGGTGAACCTGATGTTCATTTCTATACTCGATATCCTTCCCCTTCCCCTCCTCATTATCTCCCTTGCTTTTTTCTCCTTTATGTGTGGCTTTGGCCCTGCTGGAGTGACGAAGCCAGCCTAATCCTCGCCTTGTGTGCGCTCTGACAACTCCCGCGGCTTGATTCTCTGCAAGCCGTTCAACGTGTCCCCCTCCACCACCTGCGGCACCGTCTCCACTTCCCTGTCTCCAGGTTTGTCTCCTTTTAAGACTGAAACCTCTTCGGGCTGCGCCTTCGTTAACAGCGGTGGGTGACATCGTGTCTACGGGTAATCCCTCTCGCTCTAGGGGGTCTATCCATGCTTCCCCCGGGACATAATGCGTACGTTGCGCCTCCGAAGGCGGGAATTGGATGCTGATACCGTCGGCCGAAGGGGAGCTCTGTTGTATCAACGAGTCTGCAGTCCTCCGCGATTCTGATACCTGGATCTGAGGAACCGTCATGCTGGGGTAAGGGTTGTTGCTGCTAGCATAGTGTGGTGGGTACTGTGGTGGAGGGGGACTTGCGAACGGGTTTTGCTGGACCGCTGGGGCGGAGACTGCTGAGCGGAGCGGGAGGACGGCACGACGGGGTAGCGCGGGCAGTTTGCTGGGCCCTCCCTCACGATCGCCCTCTGGATGGCTCTCCAGACGTTCGCTCGATTGATACCGCTCCAACGCATCCATGAGCGTGTCAAGCGCGTTCGGCTGTGGGGTCGCGTTCGTGAGTACGAGGCACGCGGGGATGGAGACAAAGGACTTACATCGAGGCCCTTCTCGTCCAGAGCGTGCGTGCTCGGCCGGGGGGACGTCTCTGGCTGGAGGCTGACCCGGACGTCGTCCGTGCTGGCCCACTGCACGCGACGTGGTGTTCGCGTCCCGCCGCTGCGGATGATTCCCCCAGCGGGACGGGCGTCGTCGGCTTGTTGCGGAGGGGTGGGGGAGGATGAGGAAGTCATTATGCTGACGGGCATTGTAGGCGAGCGGTGGCCAGGCGTGTGCATCGTGTGGACAAGATGAGTGAATGAAGGTAGAGAACAAGACGGCAAGTTGGGACGTACATATCGTGACCGCCTTGGTTTCTGGGGTACTGCTGTGACCAAGGAAGGTATCAATTTTTTTTCGGGTCAATTATCTACTAGAATTCCGGTATGTCAGACTGTAGACACGGTCAACGCGCTGGTGGGGTCCGTATTCGGGAACCGGCGGGATGTGTTGATTTGCAATGGATGAGTCGGCGATGATCCAAAGGAAATGTGTCAGCGTTCGTTGGCTACAAGTCCAGCAGTATTGTCGTGCTCGGGCGATGATAAGCGTAGAACAAGGCAAGACCAGTTCGTTGGTCTTACTGGACACGCAGATGGCAGGCTACCGTAGAAGCGATTCAAAGAGGCATGTCGCTCGTTCAGAAACCAGGTTTATGAGCAGGACTTGTGGGCCTCTGCCTACCAAGTGCCCTACTTTCTCGTGAAATAGCGGGTGGCACCAACGGCTTTCACGTGCACTGTAAGAGGCACCCCTGACGTCAGTGGACCCTTTTGCAATTTAGAAAGCGCCACCTGCTCTTTTGGGCAATCTATTTATTTCGCGCCGACGATTATATGCAATTTACATATTTAATTTGCTTTGCCGTCCCGATCGCGTTCTGGGCGAGCGTGTACGCTTGTTATGTAGAAGAAAAAAAAACGACCATGGAGCGCGTCGCAACCAACCGCAGCCATTACTACCTTCAATAACATTTCATTGCCGGTGCTACTAGCTCAAACCACCTATCTGTCAAGTGGAGCGGCGTCACTCACGAGGTTGGAACATTATACATATATATCTTGCGCCCCCAACTCTCTGCACTATTCTATCACCTATTTCCGCTCCACTCCTCACACACCTTTCACGAATACACCAATGACATGAACAGGTGGAAGTCACGCTGGTGGATACTCGACGTTTCACCAGTAACACACCTCCACAACAAGGAGTCGATAGATAGATATCACTCCTCTTAGTGGCCAGTGTATCGAAGCAGAGGTTGACCGTTCACATCATGATTAGATGTCGATGAAACGATGTGCTTGGGTTGCCCTGCCACTCGATTACTTAGCTTCCTGGGCGTGTGGCCGTCTTAATCTGGTGTCCATGACGATTATCGCTGGCTGTGCATGCCGCTGAAATGGAAAAGGACCATCGCAGAGAAGGTCATCATTCAATATTCATGCCTCACGGGAACCCGATCAATGCTACGACGCAAGGAAACTGATCAAGACCCAACATCAAGAATCCATCTTCAGCTTATTTCGGGCTACATTAAGACGGCGATCAAGTGAGCCAAGCCTCAATCGACGCGAACGCGGAAGGCACGAGGCGGATGCTCGATAAGTTATCCACATAGACACTCCACAGTTCTTTGTAATTGTCGCCTACCTGTGACCTCAGGCATCATCAAGCGGGTTGTCTGAACGATATAGCAACCGAATACTTTTGTTCTCATTGTAGATTTGACACGGACCGGTTTTGACATCTATGGGGACATGTGTACACGACATGCAGTAGTTGTTTAGCTAGCTAAGACCGTTGTCGTTATACATGTGGAACCCGCACTCGCTATATGTAGCGATCTCAAACAACTGGCTCTAAGAGCTTCCCGATATCATCCTTGACAGGCCGACGGAGTGTAATGGAACAGGGAAAAGGGACAGGAGCCCTGTTTTGAGCATGTCAAAAGACTGGAGACCGTCATGATCACATTGAGAATACTTACGTGGTTACGCCGTAGGTGAACGTCGGATTGAAATCGATGTCGTTGCCTTGTTCGTCCAGGGCCTTCGATATATTCAATGTGGACAAAATGGATGCTATCGCAATCCAAACGGAAGCATCAGCGGTGTAGCGGCCTGGGCACATCCGTCTGTCGGCAGATAACGTCAGGCACAAGGTTCAGAAAAGAAGATAATAAGACAATACCTCCCGAAGCCAAAAGCGTGACTGGCGGTAGACTTCTCGTCATTGAGCTCGCCGTCTACGAAGAATCTTTCAGGTTTAAAGACTGTCTGGCTCTGGATAAATATCTTTGTTGTGATAAATCCCCCTGTAAAGCGAGATTTCAAGGTTATTGGAGAGTAAACTAGACGTAATTTTTAGTACATACCAGATATTGGCAACAACGGTGGATCCTGTTTCGTTCAGCAGAATGTGACAATGAGTTCGCTACATTATACCGATTGAAATCACTCACCTTTCGGGATGAAAAGCCCATCATAAACGTCGTCAGTCGTCGTTGCATGAGGAACCCCTATGAATGATCGACAACAGTCAGCATTGGAGTTGTGATATTATGATCGAGGTACTCACCAAGGGGCACAACGGGATACATCCTCAATGTCTCCCTCAAAATAGCCTCGATATATGGCAAGTAAGGTCTATCGTCGAAGTGTGGGAGCCGATCCGTGCCAACGACGGTGTCGATCTCTGCTTGAGCCCGTTTCTGCACCTCCGGGTTCTGCAACATCGCAAGGAAGAACCAATGCAACGCCGTTGTGGTCTGTGAAAAGTTCAGCAAGTTGCAAATGTCCACTGACATCCAGACTAACGGTTTCCGCCCCGGCTATTACGAGTGTGTCAATTGAGTCGATTCCAACTACTAAGCCTCGTTGGGTTATTGCTCACCTACAAACGCTGTTGCGCACGTCTCTTTCACTAGTTGTAGATGTGAAGGGTCGTCAGTGCCTTGCGTTAGACCAATAGCCATCGCAGTTGCAGCAGTTCCATCAGCCTGTCTCCGCATCAGTATTGCCATCGAACTCACAGAAGGCGACTCGACCTACCTCGCGTTTTCTGGCGTATTCAAACGGCTCTGATATCATCCCGAACAGCATATTCTTTAGACATTGCAGCCTTGCGCGTGATGCTGGCACCTGGAAACCACTCTGGCAAGTTGAGGACTAAAAAGCGTTTGAGATAACCAGACCACAGCACAGAACGAGGAACATAGGACCAAACGGGAAAGCAGCAACGACCGAAGCAGTTTCCGGTGTCAGGCCCTCCATCGCGAGGCTATTTCCACGCTCAAACAACTCGACGAGATGGTCGTGGTCAGGAGCAATTTCGTAGTCGTACACGATTGACATAATCGTCGCCGCAGCAAACCTGAAGGCACATCCCACGGTCAGCACAACCCAGCTCGACCCTAACTCGCCCACCTCTGGATATGCATCGCATAATCATTAGGTGACTTGAGGAGGTCCGAGATAAGCTGGCGAGCCTTGCGCAACTGAAGTGGATGAAACGCGAGTGCAGCGTCCGCTCTGAATACCTGATGGAACATCCTCCTCTGAGAGCGCCATTTATCGCCGTAGGGAGTCCAGGCGAAGTTGAATTCCCACCCGAACCTGATAGTGGAGCGAATTTCATATCAGCGTTAGTAGGAAGCGGAGTAGTCACTCATAGTAACACGTACGGGTCTCTCGTGGCAATGTATGGTCTGTCAGAATATATACTGGATCGGCGATCAAGAAGATCCTGAGCGATTTTTTCCGAGCTAATCACGATGATATCTTGATTCAACACTCTGATCATAAAGATGTCTCCTGTCGGTTGAAGATATAACTCAGACCAGCTGGCGAATCGAAACGGAATAGAAACCAACCATAACGAGCAGCCCATTCGGTGTAAGTCACCCAGGTTTCGAGGCATTGATGCTGAAGGCACTCCCGATGAAAGGGACTGGTATAGGTCCAGGAGGGAGGGGAAAACGTCGGGGCTTGCGCCACAATTTAATGGCCATAATCATTCCCGCACCAACGGCCACTAGGGTCAGCAGCACATGCATGTTTACGGACGAAGGCATGTCGAGTGAATAGCAAGAGTAAAAGGTAATCCCTTCGTAGGGCTTGCCAGCTATATCTGGGAACCCAAATGTGGGCGGCTAGCACAGAGGTTGGCACAACCTTCTACCAAGAAGGCCAAACTAGGTGAACAATCTTATCCCCGTCTAGATGTACCATAGGCTTATAGGACAGAGAAGTTCCATGAAAGGAGAAGCTTGACCTGGTGTCAGAATGCGACGTCAGGAAACCCACGCTGACTCACAGCGTGGGTTTGATCTGGTCATACACAGGAATATGAATCTCCCGGGGCATAGCAATGAACGTTTGAACACTCGTTTGAATTGCAGAGTGGTTGGACGAGATCTGGACGGTTGGACAATATTAGTGACTGTGTCAATTAGAGTCAAAAGCTTGGCGTGGCGTGAGAACCATTTATACAAGTTACATAAACCGTGAGACAAGACGGCTACAGTCAGTGTAGCAGTTCAGTCAAATCAACCACAGTGATGGATTTCTTCCACAAGGGTCATTGTTATATTCGTCTACTTGATCACCAGCACCCTTCTAAATCGCCGTCTTAGTTCGTCTCCTCATGGTATGTCAGTTACAGCTTCTCTGTCAGCCTCTACCTCCGCAGTCGCCTGACAATCTCCTCACTCGAACTTCCAGTTGGCTGTATGTAGCCTGTCCCACCACGATAACTCCCGATGGGAATCATTAATCAGGGGTCCAGAATCTACCCGAGGTATCGTACACACCTCGGGCAGATCACGTGGTAGGCTGCAGGCGCTAAACATCAATAGCATGGTTCGAAAAGTCATCAATAGGTCGAAGTGAACAACGTAGCTTGTCGACCCGCAGTTCCACGGGGATTTCTTTCGACACGGCCTTCCAATCTCTGACATTTGACCCATTACACTCCCTGCCGCCGACTGCAGCCTGCACGACGAGTCTACTCTCTCGACCATGCCCGACTCGACAAAAACCACTGTTGACCTCACGCTGAAGCCGCTATTGACGATATCAGCGCATGAAAGGGTTATCAATGGGATAGCATACCTCGCTGGCGGAGAGCGACTCATTACGTGCTCGGACGACAGGACAATCAAACTATGGAATACGGAGAATGGTGAACAAGAAGGGACGTCGATGGAAACAGGAGGCTGGATCGAGGCTCTCGTGGTCGCGAAGGACGGGAAGTGGATAGTGAGTGGCAGTGAGGTAAATAGAATGAGGGTATGGGAGGTGGAGACGCATCAGGTCAAAGCAGAGTGGGATGGTCATGAAGACTATATTCGTTGTATTGCCCTGTCACCCGATGATCAACTTGCTGCAAGCGGTGATGAGAGAGGAAGGATCATCATCTGGGGGATGGAGGGTGGGAAGATTAAACATTCCATCGCGACTGGGAGCGACGTGCACTCAGTCTGCTTCTCTCCAAACGGGAACATGCTCGCTTCTGGACATTTGGATTCCGCCATCCGAGTATTCGACATCGAAAGCGGTGATCTCATTCTCGGTCCGATGCAAGGTCACGAAGACACTGTCAGTTCGGTTCTCTGGTTGTTAGACGGAAGCCAGATATTCTCGGGTTCCTGTGATTCCACCATTCGCTGCTGGAACTCTGAAAATGGTGAACAAATTGGAGATCCATGGACCGGTCACTCGATGTGGATAAACTGCCTTTCTCTCTCTCCCGATGGTACAAAAATAGCGAGTGCTTCCTGGGACAAAACCGTTCGTTTCTGGGCGACTGACTCCGGTGACCCACTCGATGGGCTGTTACAACATGAACACCGAGTATGGGAAGTTACATTCTCCCCATCAGGTGAATTTGTGGCCAGCGGCGACGAACGGGGAAATCTATCAACATGGCGCGTTCCACGGCGGGACGACAGTCAAAAAAAGGTATATCTACGCGTTCAAATGTGCTCCGAGCCCAATTTTGACTCATAACTTCAGGTACATGATTCACTCCTAGACGTGCGTTTATGCTCAGCCGCTTCGTCGATCTCCTTCTCATCGCCATCGTTTGTAGCTCCCTGCTGTAGCCATACCACTAGCAACTGGCAGTCGTCAACATGCACTCGACTGTCTAGATGTGAGTTCATGTAAGGTGGACATCTTCGCTCCCTTGCGTCCTAACCATTACTTCCTACTAGCTTCCTTCCACCTCCACCCGTATTCGCAACACTCATGCAACTGAAGACTCTTCCCGCGTAGAAAATTCGGCTTCCTCTTGGAAATTATGGAAGGCATTACCTCGCGTTTCGTTCACACGCTCAAACGACCCCTCTGTGTCTCGGACACCAATCTATCCAGGATATGCACCATACGTAGGCAGACCCGTCTGGCTATCATCCTGTAACGCTAACCATTCCTCGAATAGCGTACTAGTACATACGCGCGCTCAAGACCCGCTGAAACAACGACCCAGACAGTCACAGATCCAGCGTCAGTAGCTCCAGGTGCTGCTGTGCGTTATTCCGTCATCACATTGGACTCATCAGACAAGCCCGACGACGCTGAGGGTAATCAAGCAAGTGAGGCAACTGCCGTGCCACGGCACAATTCAGACCACCTGCAAGTATCTTGCTGCGGACTCTTCACTCGCCGACCAGGCCGCTCTAGCACTGTTCCCGCTCTCCCTGCCGTCGGGCCCATTGAACCTACTCCACAACCTGCCAATGCAACCCCTGCATCCCCACATAGTCCGCCTTCCCAAAATATATTGGACATTCCTGGTGCTGTTAAGCTACCCAATAATGTCCCAGACCGTGCGTCTCACGTTCTTAATTCGTGATCGTCGATTGCCAACCCTTTTAGCAGACGATCTAACCAACGTGAAAAGAGAGCTCGAACTTCAAGTGGAAAGTGAACGGTCAAAAAATGAGATCCTACAACGTCAGCTTGAAGTGGTGACTGAGGAACTGGTAAACCTTGCATGATCTCTAACTTGAGGGAGTATTGTCTCACTTCAGAACAGGCTGCAATGAAACTTGAACGGCAGTTGGCGGCTTCGGGAGCTGCAAGTACGCAAGAAAGTTCCAGGTAATTTCAAGGGTAGAATCTCTCAAACGACTCAGGATGTGGTGCACATGGCATCGTCGACAAGCTATGGTTCAGATCATTCCGACTCCAATGTACAGGTGAACTGTATTAGTAGGCCGTACAGATGTCCTCCGGAAGGACGAATTTCGCTTTTAAAAACCCTGATCAACAAGTTTCGAAAGCTAAACTGGTGGACGACATGGTGGCTAGATCGGATTGCCATCAGCAAACTGTGCAAAGCAAGATGCCCCCAACAGCGTGTAAACAGGGAGTGCTTTCCAGCGACACCACCATTCGTTTGTGGGCGACCGACTCGGATTCTGATGATCACGACCGACTCAAAGTGCTGCCGCAACGCGAACACCTACTACTTGCAGTTACATTTTCCCTCCGGTGAATTTGTGGCCTGCGGCAGCTGGGGACAGTTATCGAGATGCCACGTTCTGTGGTGGGTACGATCGCGACAGTCCAAAACAGGTATATCCACATGCTCAAATGTCTTTCATTTTCACTCTCACAATTACAGGCACACAATTCACTCCTGGACGTTGCGTGTACATATGCTCAGGCTTTTCGTCAATGTCCTTCTCACAGTCATCGCCTCTAGCTCCCTGCCGTGCCCGGCGCACCACTGGCAGCCGGCAGTCGTCGACTGTCAAATGCACGGACCGTAAGGGATACCCTCTAACAGCTCACCGGTACTGAGAACCCAGAATTTCGCATCAAGGGCGGCCGAATTATCTATCGAAGAAGACAACACCACAACCGATCCCGACAGCTCCAATTGCAGAAGATTCTTGATAATGGTACAGTCCATGCCCAGTGCTGATGCGCCCGATGAGGATCCAGCACCTAGATAACTGGCGCTAACTTAGCCAAGCAGACCGTGTAATGGCCGCACTAGGATTCGCAAGCGCTTACGTTGGTCATTTTGACACGGTATGGGGATCGGGACTTTCATTGCCCTAATGCTAGTCTGTAACATGGATGGTTAACACTACGCCTCCGATAACAACGCGGCGAGCCCATTGCCCGCCCTCCCAAGTAAACCCACCCTTTCCCTCACTTCAGATTAAACGAGATCTCATATGATGTGGGAGGAAGCTCTGGTGTGTAATTGAATACGAGGTCATCAGCGGAGATGAGTGGGTTATTGCTCGAGCTCGAGATCCAGTACACGGGTAGACGGTTGGAGTTGATGGTAGCTGGAGCTCCTGATGGAGGTCGAGAAGTTCTGAGGCACGCTCTACAGTGCTAGCAAGTGGTGGCGTGCGGAACCCGAGGGTATGCTTCAGATCGAGCACTGAGCGATCTATAGCATTGCCATTCTTCAGATGACTCAAATCAAGAGTACCCCACGACCGCGTTATCCCGTCCTTCGTCGCATGTATATCTAAATAGGAAAACATTCTTGACAGACTGATGGTCCAACCAAGGCGACTGAGCAGCACACGAAATTGCGTGCATGCGCCCGAACCCGTCGATCTGGGAGTATCGTTCGTCTATAAGATCGCCAGAAAGCTACATACCAAGGATGGACATGAAATACAAGAACCGACCGTGCTCAGGTGCACTGGTGACCGTACAGTGGGACTCAGATTCTAACCATCGTCCTGGGTGATGATCAGGTGGTTGCCGCGTTTGACCAACGGGTACACGCAAGTGAACGCGAACCATTCGAAGACCCTAACAGGATTCCAGATAGTATTGGCATACTGCAACGCATATATGCCATAATTTATAAGCTCGAGATAATGGGGTTGACGCTCACGATATCGTCCTTGTTAGTCCGCGGGTGGACGGGAAAGAGGTCCAGGTCTACGATATGCTCTCCGAAGCTAGGGAAAGCGTTAGAACTGGAGTGACTGCCGTTTGAATGTGAACGTACACACTTCAGACCGAGCTCGAGAGCAATCCAGACCCGACATGCATCTCGCGATACAATGACCAGCGATTTGAGATCTGACGTATACAGAGCACGCGAACAACGTGGTGGTCTGGACTACCCAGTTCTCAAGGGGTCAAAGGAACGTGGAGGAGTAGCCATCTGTTGGTCATCCAGAAGTTGTACGACATCTAAGAATCGCGCAGGTTGCTTCAGTTCAAGCTACGGTTAATGGGGACGAACTGGAACAACCATTCGAGGTGCCGTCGATGTTGCCGTGCAGATCGCCCATGAAACGATATTTGGCGGAGAATCCACTGACCGTCAGTAAGGATACTCTCCGAATCTCGAGAAATTGTCGGGCTGATTAGATTCCATACGACCGACATCACAACTAGTCCTTAGCCATACGAGAGCAAGAAGGCTGCAGAAGCCGCCTATAACCACGGAAATATGAATAGAAGGAAATTCAGTACAAGTCAGAAAGTCGGTTTTATTCGCGCTAAACAAAAGGCCAATGTCTAGGTGCTCGGCGGGTATGATGACGGCCGCAAACTTCGCCAGCGAGAAAGTGACAGGTGACAAGGAGCCAGCCAAGCAATTCAACATACGACTTATTAAGGCGTCATTTAGCGAACAAAAATCATCCACATCATTATCCCGTACTCACCTTGGGGAGTCACATCATGTCAACGCATCGCAGCACGAAGAACGCCCTCTAACAATTGACGGAAAGTTAATCCTCCACGCTTCGGAGCACAGGTATACTCGTAGATGTAATGTTAACCAGCGCCATCGCCAGACCCATGGCTCCATGTGCATGAACAGTGACGTAGAACAAGGGGGTGTTCGTTTGCATCTGGAAAATTGAACCAATCCGATGACTGCGGCGGCAGGTGGTACCAGTGAGGGTTCGAGTAGTGTTGTATGGTGGACGCTCATATGAACGGCAGCTTCGTTCTGAGTCAGCAAAGTGGATGCGAAAGCCTAAGGTGCCAGGGTCGCCCTGTTGCCGTGACCATAAGCCTCCCCAACCTAGGACCTCTTGTTAATGTCCACACCAGTCATCACAATAACGCCACAGTAGTCACCTTCACCTAAAGCTTCTCAGAGGCACCAAAGTCCTTCCAACACACGATCAACATACCCAGAATAGAGCACGTCCAATAAGACCTGAAAATGCATACATATGATCACACGATCACTTAAGCCACCCCACAAAGACAAGCAAAAAAACGAAGGAAAACCTACCAAGGTTTCAAATATACCTTATACACCGGCCACCTAATACGTGCACTCTGCTTATGCTCGACCTGGACCATGTTCCTAGGTTTCTTGGTAGGATAAGCCACGGATTCGGCATTTTAAGTTCCATGACGGCTTCTGCATCTTTTGTGGGTGATACGGTCTAGGATGCCTTGAGAATGAAGTTCTTGACCAGGCCATGCGCATCGACGTGGCCGTTGAGCAAGCAGGCGCGATAATGGGCTGCAAGTAAGAGAAGTTCAACGTGGTGCGTGACGAAAACCTGCAGGGTGAGACAATGTTTACATGAATGTTGATGAGATCCGCGTAGGCGAGCAGTGCAATGATCTATGAAATTGGAAATGTGCGAAGCCACTGCGAAGACCGCTATGCAAAGGAATGCGCTACACGGTGGTGAGCGCATGGAGGAAAGCGGGTACATGATGTGATTCGACCAACGGAGTGACTTGGAAGATGTGCAGATGCCGTGTGTACATGAAGACTTGGGGGTCTGATGCGTAGCACGTGTTAGGCTGCAGGCGCTAAACAGCATGGTTTGAATCAGAATAGCCATCAACAGGACGAAGCGAATAACATAGCTTACCGGCTTACCAGCCCGCAGGGATTTTTGTCGACGAGGACACCCAATCTCTGGTATTTGACTATTTGACCCTGTACACGCCCTACCCCCGACTGCAGCCTCTGCGACGTGTCTACTCTCCCCAAACATGTCCGAGTCGTCAAAAAGCACTGCCGACCTCACTGTGAAGCCGAAGCCGCTATTGATGATATCAGCGCATGAAAACTATATCAATGGAGTAGCTTACCTCCCTCAGGCTGGGGGAGAACGACTCGTTATGTGCTCGGGCGACAGCACGATCAAACTATTAGATGTCAAGAATGGCGAACAAAATGGAACGTCGATGGAACACAATGATTGGGTCAGCGGTGTCGTGGTCACGAAGGATGGGAAGTGGATTGTGAGTTGTTGTGAGGACAAGAAACTGAGGGTATGGGATGTGGAGACGCATGAGGCCAAAGAAGAGTGGGGTGGTCATGAAGAGCGTACTCGTTGTATTGCTCTGTCACCCGACGATCAACTTGTTGCAAGCGGTGATAGGAGAGGAAGGATCATCATCAGGAGGATGGAGGGTGGAGAGATTAAACATTCCATCAAGACTGTGGGTGACGTATGGTCAGTGTGCTTCTCTCCAAACGGGAAGATGCTCACTTCTGCACATCGCGATCGCGCCATCCGAGTATTCGACGTCGAAAGCGGTGATCTCATTCTCAGTCCGATGGAAGGTCACGAAAGCACTGTCAGCTCGGTTCTCTGGTCATTAGACGGAAGCCGGATATTCTCTGGTTCCTGGGATTGCACCATTCGCTGCTGGAACTCTGAAAGTGGCAAACAAATTGGTGATCCATGGACCGGTCACTCAAGGCCGATAAACTCCATTTCTCTCTCCCCGGACGGCACAAAAATAGCGAGTGCTGCCAACGACAACACAGTTCGTTTCTGGGCGACCGACTCTGGTGGCCCATTCAACGTGCTGCTACAACATGAGCACCGAGTATTTGCAGTTACATTCTCCCCCTCCGGTGAATTTGTGGCCTGCGGCGACGAATGGGGAAATCTATCAACATGGCGCGTTCCATGGTGGGACGACCGCCAAACAAAGGTACATCTAAGTGTTCAAATGTCTTCCAAGCCCACTTTGACTCCTCATAACTCCAGGCACATGATTCACTCCTAGATGTGCGTTTATGCTCAGCTGCTTCGTCAATCTCCTTCTCATACTCACCGTCTGTAGCTCCCTGCCATACCACCAGCAACCAGCAATCATCGACATGCACACGACCCTCTAGATGTCAGTTTGTCCAAGGTGGACATCTTCGCTGCGTTGTGTCCTAACCATAAGTTCCTACTAGCTTCCTTCCACCTCCACCCATATACGAAACAATCACGCGACTGAAGGCTCTTCTCGCACGCAAAACTCGGCTTTCTCTTGGAAATTGTGGAAGGCACTACCTCGCGTTTCGTTTATACGCTCAAATGTGATGACTGTGACTCAGACACCAATCTATCCCGGATATGCACCATATGTAGGCAGAACCGTCTGGTTCTCATTCCGTTTCGCTAATCATTCCTTGAATAGCGCACTAGTACATACGCGCCCCAGAAACCCGCCGAAACAACGACCCAAACAGTTACAGATCCAGCGTCAACGGCGACAGGTGCTGCCGCGCGCTATTCCGTCATCACATTGGACTCGCCAGACTCGCCCGACGACGCTGAGGGCAATCATGCCAGTGAGGCGACTCCCTTGCCACAGTACAATTCAGACCATATGCAAGTATCTTGCTGCGGACTGTTCACTCGCCGACGAGGCCGCTCTAGCACTGCTCCCGCTCTGCCTGCCGTCAGGCTCACTGAACCTACTGCACGACCTTCCAATGCAATCCCTCCTGTCGGTGCATCCTCACACAGTCCGCCTTCGCAAAATATATTGGACCTTCCTGCTGCTGTTGACCTACCCGATAATGTCCCAGAGCGTGCGTCTCACGTTCTTCATTCGTAATGGTTGACCGCCAACTCATTTAGCAGACGGTATAAACAATGTGCAAAGAGAGTTTGAACTTCAAGTTGAAAGAGAACGGTCGAAAAATGAGACTCTACAACGTCAGCTTGAAGTGGTGACTGAGGAACTGGTAAGCCTCGCGTGATCTCTAACGTGAAAGGGCATTGTCTCACTTCGGAACAGGCAGCGATCAAACTTGAGCTTGAACGGCAGTTGGCGGCTTCGGGAACTGCGAATCCGCAAGAAGCTTCGACGTAATTTCAAGGTAGAATCTATCGAGCGATTCAGGATCTCATGCAGGTGGCATTGTCGACAGGCTATGGTTCAGTTCATTCCGACTCCAATGCACAGGTGAATTGTATTAGTAGGCGGTACAGACGTCCTCCGGAAGGACGAATTTCGCTTTTAAATGTCAGTGCAACCTCGTTTATACGGACGGGTGGTGGAAGTCGTTGAGCCCTGATCAACAAGTTTCGAAAGGTAAACTGGTGGAACTGGTGGCTAGATCGGACTGCATCAACAAACTGTGCAAAGCAAGATGCCCCCAACAGCGTGTAATTAGGGAGTGCTTACCAGCGACACAACCATTTGTTTGTGGGCGACCGACTCAAAGTGCTGCTGCAACACGAACATGCAGTTACTTTTTCTCTCTCTGGTGAATTTGTGGCCTGCGGGAGGAGCAGGGTACAGCTATCGAGACACCGCGTTCCGTGGTGGACGATCGCGATAGTCAAAAACAGGTATATCTACATGCTCAAATGTCTTCCATTTTCACTCTCACAATTACAGGCACACGATTCACTCCTAGACGTTGCGTGTACATATGCTCAGGCGTTTCGTCAATGTCCTTCTCACAGTCATCGTCTCTAGCTCCCTGCCGTGCCCGGCGTACCACTGGCACCCGCAGTCGTCGACATGTATTCGACTTTCAAATGCACGGAGCGTAATGGATACCCTCTAACAGCTCTCTGCTACATCGAACCCAGAATTTCGCATCAAGGGCGACCGAATTACCTATCGAGGAAGCCGACACCGCAACCGATCCCGACAGCCCCAATTGCAGAAGATTCTCGATGATGGTAGAATTCATGTCTAGCTCTGATGCGCCCGATGAGGATCCAGCATGTAGATAACTGGCACTAACTCACCCAAGCAGTCCATGTGACGGCCGCGCTAGGTTTCGCAAACACTTACGTTGGTCATTTGGACACGGTATGGGGATCGGGTCCTTCATTGCCCTGGTGCTGGTCTGTAACATGGATGGTTAACACTACGTCTCCGATAACAACGCAGCGAGCCCATTGCCCGCTCCCCAAAGTAGACGCACCCTTTCCCTCACTTCAGACTAAACGAGATCTCATATAATGTGGGAGGAAGCTCTGGTGTGTAATTGAATACGAGGTCGTGAGCGGAGATGAGTGGGTTATTGCTCGAGCTCGAGATCCAGTACGCGGGTAGACGGTTGGAGTTGATGATAGCTGGAGCTCCTGAGGGAGGTCGATAAGTTCTCAGACACGTTCTACAGTGCTAGCAAGTGTTGGAGTCGGGGAGGTGGCGTGCGGAACCCGAGGGTATGCTTCAGATCGAGCTCAAAGCGCTCCATAGCATTGCCATTATCCAAATGACTGAAATCAGGAGTACTCCAAGACCGCGTTATCCCGTCCTTCGTCGCATGTATATCCACATAAGAAAACTTTCTTGACAGACTGATGACGGTCCAACCAAGCCTTGTGACTGAGCAGCATATGAAATTGCATGCATGCGCACGAACCCGTCGATCTTGGAGTATCGTTAGTTGTCCGCTTGTGATCGTCATTTCGTTTCCTAGTACGACGTCTGTAAGAGCGTCAGAGACCTGCATACTAAGGAGGAACATGGCACAGAAGACTGACCATGCTCAGGTGGTGACTGTACAGTGGGACTAAGATTCTAACCATCGTCCTGGGCGATGATCAGGTGGTTGCCGCGTTTGACCAACGGGTACATGCAAGTGAACACGAACCATTCGAAGACGCTAATAGGATTCCAGATAATATTGGCATACTGAAACGCATATACGCCATAAGTGATAAGCTCGAGGATAATGCGGTTGACCCTCACGATATCGTCCTTGTTAGTCCACGGGTGGATGGGAATGAGGTCCAGGTCTACGATATGCTCTCCGAAGCTAGGGAAAGCGTTAGAACTGGAGCGACAGCCGTTTGAATGTGAACGTACACACTTCAGACCGAGCTCAAAAGCAATCCAGACCCGACATGCACCTCGCGATACAATGACCAGCAATTTGAGATCTGACATATACAGAGCACGCGAACAACGTGGTGGTCCGAACTGCCCAGTTCTCAAGGGGTCAAAGTAACGTCGAGGAGCGGTCATCTGTTGGTCATCCAGCAGTTGTACGACATCGAATAATCGCACATGTTGCTTCAGTTCAAGTCGCGGTTACAGTAATGGGGACAAGGTAATGGACTGCAAGCAAGAGAAATTCGACGTGGTGTGCGACGAAAGCCTGCAGGGTGAGACGATGTTCACATGAATGTTGATGAGATCCGCGTAGGCGAGCAGTGCAATGATCTATGAAATTCAAGTTGGAAAGGTGTGAAGCTACTGCGAAGAGCCCTATGCAAAGGAATGCGCTACACCGTGGTGAGCACATGGAGGAAAGCGGGTACATGATGTGATTCGACCAACGGAGTGACTTAGAAGATGTGCGGATGCCGGGGTCAGACTACTGTCGAATGGAAGATGCTGTGTGTACATGAGGATTAGGCTGCAGGCGCTAAACAGCATGGTTTGAATCGTCACGTGATGTAGGCAGAGTGTGCATGAGCCCTATCTTAGCCATCAACAGGACGAAGCGAACAACGTAGCTTACCAGCTTACCAGCCCGCAGGAATTTCTGTCGACGAGGACACCCAATCTCTGGTATTTGACCCTGTACACTCCCTACCCTCCACGACGTGTCTTCTCTCCGAAACATGTCTGAGTCGTCAAAAAGCACTGCCTCCCTCACTCTGAAGCCGCTATTGATGATATCAGCGCATGAAAACTATCTCTATGGAGTAGCATACCTCCCTGGGGGAGAACGACTCGTTACGTGCTCGGACGACGAGACGATGAAACTATGGGATGTGGAGAATGGCGAACAAGAAGGAACGTCGATGGAACACGGTCACCGGGTCAGGGGTCTCGTGGTCACGAAGGATGGGAAATGGATAGTGAGCGGCCGTAGGAAAAATAAAGTGAGGGTATGGGATGTGGAGACACATCAGGCCAAAGCGGAGTGGGATGGTGATTTTCGTTGTATTGCCCTGTCACCTGACGATCAACTTGTTGCAAGCGGTGATGAGAGAGGAAACATCATCATCAGAGGGATAGAGGAGGGTGGAGAGATTAAACATTCGCTCGGGACTGGCGTGTAGTGAACTCAGTCTGCTTCTCTCCAAATGGGAAGATGCTCGCTTCTGGACATTACGACAACGCCGTCCGAGTATTCGATGTCGAAAGCGGCGATCTCATTCTCGGTCCGATGCAAGGTCATGGAAACACTGTCAGCTCGGTTCTCTGGTCATTAGACGGAAGCCGGATATTCTCGGGTTCCTGGGATCGCACCATTCGCTCCTGGAACTCTGAAAATGGCAAACAAATTGGAGATCCATGGACCAGTCACTCGGACGCGATAAACTCCATTTCTCTCTCCCCGGACGGCACAAAAATAGCGAGTGCTGCCGACGACAATACAGTTCGTTTCTGGGCGACCGACTCTGGTGACCCACTCGACGTGCTGCTACAACATGAACACCAAGTATGGGCAGCTACATTCTCCCCCTCCGGTGAATTTGTGGCCTGCGGCGACGAAAAGGGAAATCTATCGACGTGGCGCGTTCCATGGTGGGATGGCAGACCTTTTCAAATGTCTTCCAAGCCCCACTTTGACTCCTCACAACTGCAGGCACATGATTCACTCCTAGACGTGCGTTTATGCTCAGCCGCTTCGTCAATCTCCTTCTCATACCCATCGTCTGTAGCTCCCTGCCATACCACCAGCAACCAGCAGTCATCGACATGGACACGACCCTCTAGATGTCAGTTCGTCCGAGGTGGACATCTTCGCTGCGTTGTGTCCTAACCATAAGTTCACACTAGCTTCCTTCCACCTCCACCCATATACGAAACACTCACGCGACTGAAGGCTCTTCTCGCATGCAAAACTCGGCTTTCTCTTGGAAATTGTGGAAGGCACTACCTCGCGTTTCGTTTATACGCTCAAGTGAGACGACTGTGACTCGGACACCAATCTATCCAGGATTTGCACCATACGTAGGCAGAACCGTCTGGTTATCATTCCGTTTCACTAATCATTCCTTGAATAGCGCACTAGTACATACGCGCCCGCGAGACCCGCCGGAACAACGACCCAAACAGTTACAGATCCAGCGTCAACGGCGACAGGTGCTGCTGCGCGCTATTCAGTCATCACATTGGACTCGTCAGACTCGCCCGACGACGCTGAGGGCAATCAAGCGAGTGAGGTGACCCCCTTGCCACAGTACAATTCAGACCATATGCAAGTGTCTTGCTGCGGAGTGTTCACTCGCCGACGAGGCCGCTCTAACACTGCTCCCGCTCTGCCCGACAATGTCCCTGACCGTGCGTCTCACGTTCTTCATTCGTAATGGTTGACCGCCAACTCATTTAGCAGATGGTATAAACAACGTGCAAAGAGAGCTCGAACTTCAAGTTGAAAGAGAACGGTCGAAAAATGAGACTCTACAACGTCAGCTTGAAGTGGTGACGGAGGAATTGGTAAGCCTCGCATGATCACTAACTTGAGAGGGCATTGTCTCACTTCGGGACAGGCAGCGATCAAACTTGAACGGCAGTTGGCGGCTTCGGGAACTGCGAATCCGCAGGAAGCTTCGACGTAATTTCAAGGTAGAATCTATCGAGCGAATCAGGATATGATGCGGATCGCATTGTCGACAGGCTATGGTTCAGATCATTCTGACTCCAATGTACAGGTGAATTGTATTAGTAGGCCGTCCAGACGTCCTCCGGAAGGACGAATTTCGCTTTTAAATGTCAATGCAACCTCGGTTACTATGGACGGTTGGTGAAAGTTGTTGAACTGTGATCAACAGGTCTCGAAAGCCAATCTGGTGGCTGGATCGGACTACCATCAGCAAACTGTGCAAAGCAAGATGCCTTGACCAGCACGAAAATAGCGAGTGTTTCCGGCGACACGACCATTCGTTTCTGGGCGACCGACTCGGACTCTGATGACCACGACCGACTCAAAGTGTTGTTGCAACACGAACACCCACTACTGGCAGTTACATTCTTTCTCTGCGGTGAATTTGTGGCCTGCGGCAGGAGCTGGGGACAGCGGACAGCTATCGAGATGCCGCGTTCCGTGGTGGACGATCGCGACAGTCAAAAACAGGTATATCTACATGCTCAAATGTCTTCCATTTTCACTCTCACAATTACAGGCACACGATTCACTCCTAGACGTTGCGTGTACATATGCTCAGGCGTTTCGTCAATGTCCTTCTCACAGTCGTCGTCTCTAGCTCCCTGCCGTGCCCGACGCACCACCGTGACCAGCACCCCGCAGTCGTCGACATTCAAATTCACGGACCGTAAGGGATACCCTCTATCAGCTCTCCAGTAAGGGCGATCGAATTATCTATCGAGGAATACGACACCGCAACCGATCCCGACAGCACCAATTGCAGAAGATTCTTGATGATGGTAGAGTCCATGCCCAGTTCTGATGCGCCCTATGAGGATCCAGCACCTAGATAACTGGCGCTAACTTACCCAAGTAGTCCGTGTGACGGCTGCGCCAGGGTTCGCAAGCGCTTGCGTCGGTCACTTGGACACGGGATGGGGATCGGGGCTTTGATTGCCTTGGTGCTAGTCTGTAACATGGATAGTTAACACTACGTCTCACATAACAATGCAGCGAGCCCACTGCCCGCTCCCCAAGTGGACCCACCTTTCCCTCACTTCAGACTAAACGAGATCTCATATAATGCGGGAGGAAGCTCTGGTGTGTAGTTGATTACGAGGTCGTCAGCAGAGATGAGTGGGTGGTTGCTCCAACTCGAGATCCAGTACGCGGGTAGACGGTTGGACTTGATGATAGCTGGAGCTCCTGAGGCAGGTCGAGAAGTTCTCAGATACGCTCTACAGTGCTAGCAAGTGTGAGTCGGGGAGGTGGCGTGCGGAACCCGAGGGTATGCTTCAGGTCGAGCGCTGAGCGATTCATAGCATTGCCATTCTTCAAATGACTCAAATCAAGAGTACCCACGACCGCGTTATCCCGTCCTTCGTCGCATGTATATCTAAATAGGAAAACATTCTTGACAGACTTATGGTCCAACCAAGGCGACTGAGCAGCATACGAGGTTGCGTGCATGCGCCCGAACTCGTCGATCTGGGAGTATCGTTACTTGTCCGCTTGTGATCGTCATTTCGTTTTCTAGTACGACCTCTGTAAGAGCGTCAGAGACCTACATACTAAGGAGGAACATGACACAGAAGAACTGACCATGCTCAGGTGGCGACTGTACAGTGGGACTAAGATTCTAACCACCGCCCTGGGGTGACGATCAGGTGGTTGCCGCGTTTGACAAGCGGGTACACGCAAGTGAACGCGAACCATTCGAAGACCCTAATAGGATTCCAGATAATATTGGCATACTGCAACGCATATACGCCATAACTTATAAGCTCGAGGATAATGGGGTTGACGCTCACGATATCTTCCTTTTTCGTCCGCGGGTGGACGGGAAAGAGGTCCAGGTCTACGATACGTTGTCCGAAGCTACGGGAACGTTAGAAGTGGAGCGACTGTCGTCTGAATGTGAACATACACACTCCAGGCCGAGCCCGAGAGCAATCTAGAACCACAAGGACCTCGCGATACAATGACCAGCAATTTGGGATCTGACATATACAGAACACGCGAACAACGTGGTGGTCCGAACTTCCCAGTTTTCAATGGGTCAAAGTAACAAGGAGCAGCCATCTGTTGGTCATCTGGGAGTTGCATGACATCCAAGAATCGCGCAGGTCGGTTCAGTTCAGGCTGCAGTGAACGGCGACGAGATGGAGTAACCTTCATGGTGCCGTCGATGTTGCCGCGCGTGCAGATCGCCCATGGAGCGATACTTGGCGGAGAATGCACGGACCGTCCGTGAGGATACCCTCCGACAACTGTCCGAATATTGAGGAATTGTCGAGCGGATTAGATTCCATACGACGGATGCCACAACCAGCCCTTATCTATACGAGAGTAAGAAGGCCACCGAAGCCGTCTATAACCACGGGAATATGAAGAGAGGGAAATTCAAAAGAGTCAGTTTCGTTGGCGCCAAATGAAATGCCAATATCTAGGAGCTGAACAGTTATCAAAACTTCGCCAGCGAGAAAATGACGGTGACAAGGAGCCAGCCAAGCTATTGTAGATAGTCTCAAGGTCCTTTCCAAACGATTCAAATACGACCTATTAAGGTGTGTCATTTAGCGAACGAAATCATCCGCATCATTGTCACCGACTCACCTTGGGGAGTCACATCATGGCAACGCATCGCAGCACGAAGGACGCCCTCCAACAACTGACGGAAAGTTAATCCTCCACAACTTCAGAGCGTGAGTATAGTCGTAGACGTGGTATTAACCAGCGCGATCGCCAGACCCGTCGCCCCATGTGCATGAACAGTGACGTAGAACAAGGGGGTGCTCGTTTGCGTCTGAGAAATTGAACCAATCCGATGGCTGCGGCCGCAGGTGGTACCAATGAGGGTTCGAGTAGTGTTGTATGCTGCACGCTCATATGAACGGAAGCTTCATTCCGAGTCAGCAAGGTGGATGCGAAATCATATGGTGCCGGGGTTGTGCTGCTGCGGTGACCACAAGCCTCCCCAGCCTAGGACCTCTTGTTAATATCCACACCAATCTTCACAATAACGCCACAGTAGTCAACTTCACCTAAAGCTTCTCAGAGGCGCCAGATTCCTTCCAACACACGATTAACAGACCCAGAATAGAGCACATCCAATAAGACCTGAAAATGCACACATATAATCAGCACAATCACTCAAGCCACCCCCTGAAGACGAGCAAAAAAAGAAGGAAAACCTACCAAGGTTTCAAATACGCTTTATAAATCGGCCGCTTGATACATCCACTCTGCCCATGCTCGATCTTGACCAAGTTCCTAGGTTGCTTCGTAGGGTAGGCCACGGATTCAGCATTTTAAGTTCCATGACGGCTTTAACAGCAGGCGTGACGGATGCGGCCACGAGCTCGTGGGCTTCTGCATCTGTCGTGGGTGAGATGGTCTATGATGCCTTGAGAACGGAGCACTTGACCAGGCCATGTGCATCGACGCGGCCGTCGAGCAAGCAGACGTGGTAATGGGCTCCAAGCAAGAGAGGTTCGACGTGATGCGCGACGAAAACCTGCAGGATGAGATGGTGTTCACATGACATGGGCATCGATGCGGCCGTCGAGCAAGCCGACAAGGTAATGGGCTCCAAGCAAGAGAGGTTCGACGTGGTGCACCGACGAAAACCTGGATGCTCACATGGATGTTAACGAGATCCACGTGGGGGGGCAGTGCAAGGATCTATGAAGCTGGAAGGGTACAAAGCAACGGTGAAGAACGCTGCGCACAGGAATAGGCGACATGGTGGTGAGCGCATGCAGGAAAGCGGGTACATAGTGTGATTCGACCAACGGAGTGACTTACAAGATGTGTACAGCCTCCCCACGCCAATGTCCAGGGACCTCATGTGTGGCACGTGGTAGGCTGCAGGCGCTAAACAGCGTTGTTCGAATAGCCATCAATAGGACGAAGTGAACAACGTAACTTATCAGCCCGCAGTACCACTGGCACGGGGATTTTTTTCGACACGGCCTCCAATCTCTGACATTTGACCCATTAGTACACTCCCAGCCCCCGATTGCTGCCTATACCACGTGTCCACTGTCTCGACCATGTCGGACTTGACAAAAAGCACTGTCGACCTCATTCTGAAGCCGCTATTAATGATATCAGTGCATGAAATGGGTACCCGTAGGGTGGCATACCTCCCTGGGGGAGAACGACTCGTTACGTGCTCGTACGACGGGATGGTCAAACTATGGAGTGTGGAGAATGGCAAGCAAGAAGGGATGTCGATGGAACACGATGGCTGGGTCGCGGATGTCGTGGTCACGAAGGATGGGAAGTGGATGGTGAGTGGTGGTGAGCAGAAGAGACTGAGGGTGTGGGATGTGGAGACACATCAGGCCAAAGTGGAGTGGGATGGTGGTGAAGACGATATTCGTTGTATTGCCCTGTCACCCGACGATCAACTTGTTGCAAGCGGTGATGACAGAGGAAACATCATCATCAGGGGGATGGAGGAGGGTGGAGAGATTAAACATTCGATCGAGACTGGGAGTGAAGCTTGTGAAGTGTACTCAGTCTGCTTCTCTCCACACGGGAAGATGCTTGCTTCTGGACATCGCGATTACGCCATCCGAGTATTCGACGTCAAAAGCGGCGATCTCATTCTCGGTCCGATGCAAGGTCACACAGGTCCTGTCAGCTCGCTTCTCTGGTCATTAGACAGAAGCCGGGTATTCTCGGGTTCCTGGGACCGCACCATTCGCTGCTGGAACTCTGAAAATGGCAACCAAATCGGAGATCCATGGACTGGTCACTCGGACTTGATAAGATCCGGTTCTCTCTCTCCCGACGGTACAAAAATAGCAAGTGCTGCCTCCGACAAAACAATTCGTTTCTGGGCGACCGACTCTGGTGACCAACTCGACGTGCTGCTACAACATGAACACAAAGTACGTGCAGTTACATTCTCCCCCTCCGGTGAATTTGTGGCCTGCGGCGACGACGAGGGAAATCTATCGACATGGCGCGTTCCGTGGTGGGATGACAGTCAAAAGGTATATCTACGTGTTCAAATGTCTTCCAAGCCCCACTTTGACCTCCTCACAACTGCAGGCACATGATTCACTGCTAGATGTGCGTTTATGCTCAGCCGTTTGAAGTTTCATCAATCCCGTTCTCATAGCCATCGTCTGTAGCTCCCTGCCGTGGCTACACCACTAGCAACCGGCAGTCATCGACATGCAATCGACTTTCTAGATGTCAGTTCATGTGGCGTGGACATTTTCGCTGCGTTGCGTCCTAACCATAAGCTCCTACTAGCTCCCTTCCACCTCCACCCATATACGAAACACTCACGCAAATGAAAACTCTTTTCGGGCGCAAAATTCGGATTTCTCTTGGAAATTGTGGAAGGCACTACCTCGCATTTCGTTCATACGCTCAAATGACCCGTCTGTGACTCGGACACCAATCTATCCAGGATATGCACCATACGTAGGCAGAACCGTCTGGTTATCATTCCGTTTCGCTAACCATACCTTGAATAGCGTACTAGTACATACGCACCCACAAGACCCGCTGAAACAACGAGCCAAACAGTTACAGACCCAACGTCAACAGCTACAGGTGTTGCTGCGCACTATTCGGTCATCACAATCGACTCGTCAGACTCGCCCGACGACGCTGATGGCATTCAAGCGAGTGAGGCGACTTCCGTGCCACAGCACAATTCAGACCATGTGCATGTATCGTGCTGCGGGTTCTTTGTTCGCCGACGAGGCCGCTCTAGCACCCCATCTGCTCTGCCTCCCGTCGGGCTCACTGAACTTATTGCACGACCTTCCAATACAACTCCGCATGCTGCTGCATCCTCACGTACTAGTCCGCCATCGCAAAATATATTGGACCTTCCTGCTGTTAAGCTACCCGATAATGTCCCAGACCGTTCGTCTCACGTTCTTCACTTGTAATCGTGGACCTCCAACCTTTTAGCAGACAATCTAAACACCGCGAAAAGAGAGTTTGAACTTCAAGTTGAAAGAGAACGGTCGAAAAATGAGACTCTACAACGTCAGCTTGAAGTGGTGACTGAGGAACTGGTAAGCCTCGCATGATCTCCAACTTGAGAGGGCATTCTCTCACTTCGGAACAGGCAGCAATCAAACTTGAACGACAGTTGGCGGCCTCAGGAACTGCAAGTACACACGAAACCTCCAGGTAACTTCAAGGGTAGAATCTCGAACGACTCAGGATATGGTGCGCATGGCATCGTCGACATGCTGTGGTTCAGACCATTCCGACTCCAACGCACAAGTTAATTGTATTAGTAGGCCGTAGGGACGCCCTCCGGAAGGACGAATTTCGCTTTTACATGGCAATGCAACCTCGGTGAATACGGAAGGGTGGTGATAAGTTGTTGGACGTGATCAAGAAGTCTCGAAAGCTAAACCTATGGCTGGATTGGACTGCCACTAGTGAACTGTGCGAAGCAAGGCGCCCCCAAAACAGCACGGAAGTAGGGAGTGCTTCCAGCGACACAACCATTCATTTCTGGGCGACCGACTCGGACTCTGGTGAACACCACCAACTCGAAGTGCTACTCCAGCACGAACACCCACTACTTGCAGTTACATTCTTCCCCTCCGGTGAATCTGTGGAGCAGGGGGACAGCTATCGAAATAAGGTATACCTACATGTTCAAACGTCTTCCATTTCCCCTGCCGTGCCTGGCGTACCTCTGGCAGCTGGCAGTCATCGACATGGACTCGACTCCCAAACGCATGAACCGTACGGATACACTGACGACCTAGAATTCCGTTCGACATAAGTAGCAGTGATAGAAAGGGGGACCAACTGGCACGTTGCCGTTTGCTTGAGGGTTCCATTCAATGGTCCTCTTCGCCACGTGCTTTGCCGAAATTGAGATACACAGAATTCCAATATAAGTACTAACGAGGATTTGGAGGACTTGAGATCGGCATTAATATTACGGTACTCCCGAAGTTTAGACTGCCATCAGCGAACTGTGCAAAGCAAGATACCTTGACCAGCACGAAAATAGCGAGTGTTTCCAGCGACACGACCATTCAGCGACACGACCATTCGTTTCTGGGCGACCGACTCAAAATGTTGTTGCAACACGAACATCCACTACTTGCAGTTACATTCTTTCTCTGCGGAGAATTTGTGGCCTGCGGCAGGAGCAGGGGACAGCTATCGAGATGCCGCGTTCCGTGGTGGGACGATCGCGACAGTCAAAAACAGGTATATTTACATGCACAAATGCCTTCCATTTTCACTCTCACAATTACAGGCACACGATTCACTCCTAGACGTTGCGTGTACATATGCTCAGGCGTTTCGTCAATGTCCTTCTCACAGTCATCGTCTCTAGCTCCCTGCTGTGCGTGCCCGGCGCACCACTGGCAGCCGGCAGTCATCGACATGTACTCGACTTTCAAATGCACAGACTGTAAGGGATACCCTCTAACAGCTCTCCGGTACTGAGAACCACAATTCCGCATCAGGGCGACCGAGTGATGTATCGAGGAAGACGACACTGCAACCGATCCCGACAGCCCCACTGCAGATCTGATGTGCCCGATGAGGATTGAGCACTTAGATAACTGGCGCTAACTTATCCAAACAGTCCGTCTCACGGCCGCGCTAGATTCGCAAGCGCTTACATTGGTCATTTGGACGCGGTATGAGGATCGGGACTTTCATTGTCCTGGTGCTAGTCTGTAACATGGATTGTTAACACTACGTCTCCGATAACAACGCAGCGAGTCCATTGCCCACTCCCCCAAATAGATCCACCCTTTCCCTCACTTCAGATTAAACGAGATCTCATATGATGTGGGAGGAAGCTCTGGTGTGTAATTGAATACGAGGGTTATTGCTCGAGCTCGAGATCCAGCACACGGGTAGACGGTTGGAGTTGATGATAGCTGGAGCTCCTGATGGAGGTCGAGAAGTTCTGAGACACGCTCTACAGTGCTAGCAAGTGTTAGAGTCGGGGAGGCGGCGTGCAGTACCTGAGGGTATGCTTCAGATCGAGTGCTAAGTGATCCATAGCATTGCCATTCTCCAAATGACTCAATTCAGGAGTACTCGACGACCGCGCTATACCGTCCTTCGTCGCATGTGTATTCAAATAAGAAAACATTCTTGACAGACTGGTGGTGTAACCAAGCCTTGCGACTGAGCAGCATATGAAATTGCGTGCATGCGCTCGAACCCGTCGATCTGGGAGTATCGTTAGTTGTCTTGTGATCGCCATTCCGTTTCCCAGTACGACGTCTATAAGATCGTCAGAGACCTACATACCAAGGAGGGACATGAAATACAAGAACCGACCATGCTCAGGTGGTGACCGTACAGTGGGACTAAGATTCTAACCATCGTCCTAGGTGATGATCAGGTGGTTGCCGCGTTTGGCCAACAGGTACACGCAAGTGAACGCGAACCATTCGAAGACACTAATAGGATTCCAGATAGTATTGGCATGCTGCAACGCATATATGCCATAATTTATAAGCTCGAGATAATGGGGTTGACGCTCACGATATCGTCCTTGTTAGTCCGCGGGAAGAGGTCCAGGTCTACGATATGCTCTCCGAAGCTAGGGAAAGCGTTAGAACTGGAGCGACTGCCGTTTGAATGTGAACGTGCACACTTCAGACCGAGCTCGAGAGCAATCCAGACCCGACATGCATCTCGCGATATAATGACCAGCGATTTGAGATCTGACATATACAGAGCACGGGAACGACATGGTGGTCTGGACTGCCCAGTTCTCAATGGGTCAAAGTAACGTCGAGGAGCAGCCATCTGTTGGTCATCCAGAAGTTGTACGACATCTAAGAATCGCGCAGGTTGCTTCAGTTCAAGCTGCGGTTAACGGGGACGAACTGGAGCAACCATTCGTGGTGCCGTCGATGTTGCCGTGCAAATCGCCCATGAAACGATAGTTAGCGGAGAATCCACTGACCGTCGGTAAGGATACCCTCCAACAACTCTTGGAATCTCGAGAGATTGTCGGGCTGATTAGATTCCATACGACCGACATCGCAACCAGTCCTTAGCCATACGAGAGCAAGAAGGCTACGAAACTCGCCTATAACCACGGGAATATGAATAAGAGAAGGAAATTCAGTACAAGTCAGAAATTCGCGCCAAACAAAAGGCCAATGTCTAGGTGCTCGGCGGCTATGATGACGGCGGCAAACTCCACCAGCGAGAAAGCCACAGGTGACAAGGAGCTGGCCAAGCAATTCAACATACGACCTATTAAGGTGTCATTTAGAAAACAAGAATCATCCACATCATTATCCCGTACTCACTTTGGGGAGTCACATCATGGTAACGCATCGCAGCACGAAGAACGCCTTCCAACAACTGACGGAAAGTTAATCCTCCACGCTTCAGAGCGCAGATATACTCGTAGACGTGATGTAAACCAGAGCTATCGCCAGACCCATGGCTCCATGTGCATGAACAGTAGTGGTACCAGGGAGGATTCGAGTAGAATTGTACGGAGCATGCTCATACGAACGACAGCTTAATTCTGAGTCAGGAAGGTGAATGCGAAATCTAAGGTGCCGGGGTGGTGCTGTTGCGGTGACCAGAAGCCTCCCCAGCCTAAGTCTTCTTGTTAATAACCACACCAGTCATCACAATAACTCAACAGCACTTGCCTTCACCTAAAGCTTCTTAGAGGCGCCAAAGTCCTTCCAGCGCTATGCAAAGGAATGCGCTACACGGTGGTGAGCGCATGGAGGAAAGCGGGTACATGATATGATTCGACTAACGAAGTGACTTGGAAGATGTGCAGATGGGCCGGGGTCGGACTACCGTCGGATGGAAGATGCTGTGTGTACATGAGGGCTTGGGGGTCTGATGTGTAGCACGTGTTAGGCTGCAGGCGCTAAACAGCATGATTTAAGTCAGAATAGCCATCAACAGGACGAAGCGAAAAAGGTAGCTTACCAGCCTGCAGGGATTTCTGTCGACGAGGACACCCAATCTCTGGTATTTGACCCTGTACACTCCTACCGCCGACTGCAGCCTCCACGACGTGACTACTCTCCCAAACATGTTCGAGTCGTCAAGAAACACTGTCGACCTCACTCTGAAGCCGCTATTAATGATATCAGCGCATGAACACTGGATCAATGGAGTAGCATACCTCCCTGGGGGAGAACGACTCGTTACGTGCTCGGACGACGGGACGATCAAACTATGGGATGTGGAGAATGGCGAACAAGAAGGAACGTCGGTGGAACACGGTCCCTGGGTCACGGGTCTCGTGGTCACGAAGGATGGGAAGTGGATAGCGTGTGGCGATAGGCACAATAGAGTGAGGGTATGGGATGTGGAGACCCATCAGGCCAAAGCAGCCTGGGGTGGTCATGAAGACACCATTCATTGTATTGCCCTGTCGCCCGACGGTCAGCTTGTTGCAAGTGGTGATGAGAGCGGAAGGATCATCATCAGGGGGATGGATGAGGGTGGAGAGATTAAAAATTCGATCGAGACTAGGAGTGAAATGTACTCGGTCTGCTTCTCTCCAAACGGGAAGATGCTCGCTTCTGGCCATTTCGACAACACCATCCGAGTATTCGACATCGAAAGCGGCAATCTCATTCTCGGTCCGATGCAAGGTCACGAAGGCCCTGTCAGCTCGGTTCTCTGGTCATTAGACGGAAGCCGGATATTCTCGGGTTCCTGGGATCACACCATTCGCTGCTGGAACTCTGAAAATGGCAAACAAATTGGAGATCCATGGACCAGTCACTCGGCGTATATAAACCACCTTTCTCTCTCTCCCAACGGCACAGAAATAGCGAGTGCTGGCGACGACAAAACAGTTCGTTTCTGGGCGACCGACTCTGGTGATCCACTCGACGTGCTGCTACAACATGAACACAAAGTATATGCAGTTACATTCTCCCCGTCTGGTGAATTTGTGGCCTGTGGCGACGAAGAGGGGAATCTATCGACGTGGCACGTTCCGTGGTGGGATGATAGTCAAAAGAAGGTATATCTACATGTTCAAATGTGTTCCAAGCCCAATTTTGACTCCTCACAACTGCAGGCACACGATTCACTCCTAGACGTGCGTTTATGGCAGTCGTTCTATCAGTTTCCTTCTCAAGCCATCGTCTGTAGCTCCCTGCCATACCACTAGCAACCAGCAGTCATCGACATGTACTCGACCCTGTAGATGTGAGTCCATCCAAGGCGGACATCGTCGCTACCTTGCGTCCTAATCAGCATTTCTTACTGGCTTCCTTCCACTTCCACCCATTGTCCATCATCACAGGGGGCCTGTGTACGAAACACTCACGCGACTGAAGGCTCTTCTCGCGTGCAAAAATTGGCTTTCTCTTGGAACCTGTGGAAGGCACTACCTCGCATTTCGTTCATACACTCAAATAACCCGCCTGTGACTCGGACACCAATCTATCCAGGATATGCACCATACGTAGGCAGATCCTTCTGGTTATCATCTCGTTTCGCTAACCATTCCTTGCATAGCGTACTAGTACATACGCAAAACCCGCCGAAACAACGACCCAAGCAGTTACAGACCCAATGTCAACAGCTACAGGTGCTGCTGCGCGCTATTCGGTCATCACAATCGACTCGTCAGATTCGTCCGACGACGCTGAGGGCAATCAAGCAAGTGAGGCGACTCCCGTGCCACAGCACAATTCAGACCATGTGCATGTATCTTGCTGCGGGTTCTTTGCTCGCCTACGAGGCCGCTCTAGCACTGCATCTGCTCTGCCTGCCGTCGGGCTCACTGAACTTATTGCACGACCTTCCAATGCAACTCCGCATGGTGCTGCATCCTCACGTACTAGTCCGCCATCGCAAAATATATTGGACCTTCCTGCTGTTAAGCTACCCGATAATGTCCCAGACCGTGCGTCTCACGTTCTTCACTTGTAATCGTGGACCTCCAACCTTTTAGCAGACAATCTAAACACCGCGAAAAGAGAGTTTGAGCTTCAAGTTGAAAGAGAACGGTCGAAAAACGAGACTCTACAACGTCAGCTTGAAGTGGTGACTGAGGAACTGGTAAGCCTCGCATGATCTCTAACTTGAGAGGACATTGTCTCACTTCGGAACAGGCAGCAATCAAACTTGAACGGCAGTTGGCGGCTTCGGGAACTGCAAGTACGTAAGAAACTTCGAGGTAATTTCAACGGTAGAATCTCGAACGACTCAGGATATGGTGCGCATGGCATCGTCGACATGCTGTGGTTCAGACCATTCCGACTGCAACCCACAAGTTAATTCTATTAGTAGGCCGTAGCGACGCCCTCCGGAAGGGAATTTCGCTTTTAAATGTCAATGCAACCTCGGTTAATACGGAGCGGTGGTGATAAGTTGTTGAACGTGATCAACAGGTCTCGAAAACTAAACCTATGGCTGGATCGGACTGCCACCAGCGAACTGTGTGAAGCAAGGTGCCCCCAAACAGCACGGAAGCAGCGAGTGCTTCCAGCGGCACAACTGTTCATTTCTGGGCGACGGACTCGGACTGTGATGACCATGACCGGCTCAAAGTGCTACTCCAACATGAATACCCACTACTTGCAGCTACATTCTCGGCGGAGCGGGGGACAGCTATCGACATGCCGCGTTCCGTGGTGGACGATCGCGACAGTCAAAAACAGGTATATCTACATGCTCAAATGTCTTCCATTTTCACTCACAATTACAGGTGTCAGGCACACAGGCACACGATTCACTCCTAGACGTTGCGTGTACATATGCTCAGGCGTTTTGTCAATGTCCTTCGTCATCAGTCATCGTCTCTAGCTCCGCGCACACTGCAGCAGCAGTCGTCGACATGTACAGTTGAATGCTCATAATGCATAGCCTGGCACCCGCCAAATACTCAGTACATATGAGCAATCAACTGTACTCAACTTTCAGATGCACGGACCGTAAGGGATACCCTCTAACAGCTCTCCGGTACTGAGAACTCAGAATTTCGCATCAAGGGCGACCGAATACTATCGAGAAGACGACACTGCAACCGATCCCGACAGCCCTATTGCAGAAGATTCTCGATGATGGTAGAATTCATGTACTAGTTCTGATGCGCCCAATGAGGATCCAGCACCTATGTAGATAACTGAGCTAACTTACCCAAGCAGTCCGTGTGACGGCCGCGCTAGGATTCGCAAGCGCTTAGTACGTTGGTCATTTGGACCGGTATGGGACCGGGACATTCATTGCCTTGGATGCTAGTCTGTAACATGAATGGTTAACACTACGTCTCCGATAACAACGCAGCGAGCCCATTTCCCGTCTCCTCAAAGTAGATCCACCCTTTCCCTCACTTTCAGACTAAACGAGATCTCATATAATGTGGGAGGAAGCTCTGGTGTGTAATTGAATACGAGGTCGTGAGCGGAGATGAGCGGGTGGTTGCTCGAGCTCGAGATCCAGTACGCGGGTAGACGTTGGACTTGATGAGAGCTCCAGTAGCTGGAGCTCTTGAGGGAGGTCGAGGTATTCTGAGACACGCTCTACAGTGCTAGCAAGTGTTAGAGTCGGGGAGGTGGCGGGCCGAACCCGAGAGTATCTTCACGATCGAGCTCTGAGCGATCCATAGCATTGCCATTTTCCAAACGAGTCAAATCAGGAGTCCTCCACGACCGCGTTATACTGTCCTTCGTCGCATGTGTATCCAAATAAGAAAGCATTCTTGACAGACTGATGGTGCAACCAAGGCGACTGAGCAGCATACGAATTTCGCGTGCATGCGCCCGAACCCGTCGATCTTGGAGTATCATTACTGGTCGAGAGCAATCCAGAACTGACATGCACGTCGTGATAAAAAGACCAGTCGAGATCTGACATATACAGATCGGGAACAACGTAGTGGCCCAGACTGCCCGGTTCTCAATGGGTCAAAGTAACGTCGAGGAGCATCCATCTGTTGGTCATCCGGAAGTTGTACGACATCTAAGAATGGCGCAGGCCTGTTCAGTTCAGGCTGCGTTAATGGGGACGAGATGAAGCAAACCTTCGTGGTGGCGTCGATGCTGCCTTGCAGATCGCCCGTGATGCGACATTTGGCGGACAATCATAGACCGTCAGGAAGGATACCCTCGAACGACTCTCCGAATCTCGAGAAATTGTCGAGCAGATTAGATTCCATACGACGGATGCCACAACCAGCCGTTAGCTAGATGAGAGCATAACCACGGGAACATGAAAAGAGGGAAATTCACAAGAGCCAGTTTCGTTCGCGCTAAACAAAACTCCAATATCTAGGTGCTCAACGCTTATGATGGCGACGTAACTCGCAACGACAAGTCGACAGGAGACAAGGAGCCAGCCAAGCTATTGTCGGTAGTCTCCAATGGCCCCCCAAGCGATTCAACATACGACCTATTGGGGATCACTTAGCGAACGAAAACCATCCACATCATTATCCCGTACTCGCCTTGGGGAGTCGCAGCATCCCAACTCATCGCAGCACGAAGATCGCCTTCAACAACTGACGGAAAGCGAATGCCTCCACGCCTTCCGAGCGCGGATATGGTCGTAGACGTGATGTTAACCAGCGCTATTGCTATATCCATGGCTCTGTGAACAGCGACGTCGAACAAGAGGGTGCTAATTGCATTTGGCAAATTGAACAGATTCCGATGGCTGCGGCCGCAGGTGGAACCAGTGAGGGTTCGCGTAGTGTTGTAAGGAGCATGCTGATACGAATGACAGCTTCGTTCTGAGTCAGGAAGGTGGATTTGATAACCTAAGGTGCCGGGTTTGACCATAAGCCTCCCCAGCCTAGGACAACTTGTTAATATCCACGCCAGTCATCACAAGAACGCAACAGTACTCACCTTCACCTGAAGCTTCTCAAAGGCGCAAAATACATCCAACACACGCAACAGACTCAAAATAGAGCACGCTCATTAAGGCCTGAGAATGCGCACATATGGTCAGCGAGATCACTCAAGCCACCCCAGAAGACGAGCAAAAAAAGAAGGAAAACCTACCAAGGTATCAAACACGCCTTGTAAACCTGCTGTTTGATACGTCCACTCTGCTCATGCTCGATCTTGACCAAGTTCCTAGGTTTCTCGGTAGGATAAGCCACAGGTTCAGCATTTTTAAGTTCCACGACGGCTTCAACATCAAGCACGACAGATGCAGCCACGAGCTCATCGGCTTCTGCATCTTTCGTGGGTGAATATGGTCTAGGATGCATTGAGAACGAAGCTCTTGACCAGGCCATGGGCATCGATATGGCTGTCGAGCATGTAGACGCGGTAATGGGCTCCAAGCAACAGAAGTTCGACATGATGCGCCGACGAAAACCTGCAGGTGAGATGATGTTCACATGGATGTTGATGAGATCCGCGCGGGCGGGCAGTGCAAGGATCTATGAAATTGGAAAGGTGCGTGCAAAGCTATGGTGAAGAAGGATACGCACAGGAATGAGCTACACAGTGGTGAGCGCATGAAAAAACCGGTGCATGATGTGATTCGACCAACGTTCCTCGTACTAGTATCCGACAACCGCCCAATGGAAGCTACTGCATGTGCATGGGGCCGGCCGCATGTGGAGCACATGGTAGACCGCAGGCGCTGAACAGCATGGTTCGAATAGCGAGGACGGAACGAACAACGTAACTTACTGGCCCGCAGCACTACGGGGGTTCCTTTCGACACGGTCTCCCAATCTCTGACATTTGACCCATTACAATTCCTGCCCCTGACTGCAGCCTACACGACGAGTCTACTCTCTCGACCATGTCAGACTCCGCACAAATCACTGTCGACCTCACTCTGAAGCCGCTGTCAATGATATCAGCGCATGAAGGGGATATCCGTGGGCTAGCATACCTTCAAGTTAGTGGAGAGCGACTTGTTACGTGCTCGGACGACGAGACGATCAAACTGTGGAATGTGGAGAACAGCGAGCAAGAAGGGATGTGGATGGAACATGGTGATTGGGTCTACGCTGTCGCGGTCACAAAAGATGGGAAGTGGATAGTGAGTGGTGGTGAGGAAAGACTGAGGGTATGGGATGTGGAGATGCATCATGATCAGGCCAAAGTGGACTGGGGTGTCCGAGTCATGACGGCGCTATTCGTTGTATTGCCCTGTCACCCGACGATGAACTTGTTGCAAGCGGTGATGACGAAGGAAGGGTCATCATCAGGGGGATGGTGGAGGGTGGAGAGATTAAACATTCAATGGGGACTGAGAGTACAGTGTGGTCAGTCTGCTTCTCTCCAAACGGGAAGATGCTCGCTTCTGGACATGGAAGTCTCGCTATTCGCGGAGGTGAAGATTATGTCATCCGAGTATTCGATGTCGAAAGCGGCGATCTCATTCTCGGTCCCATACACGGTCACACACACATTGTCAGCTCGGTTCTCTGGTCATTAGACGGAAGCCAGATATTCTCGGGTTCCTGGGATGTCACCATTCGGTGCTGGAACTCTGAAAATGGCAAACAAATTGGAAATCTATGGACCGGTCACTCGTGGGCGATAAACTCCATCTGTCTCTCTCCCGATGGTACAAAAATAGCGAGTGCCGCCGACGACAAAACAGTGCGTTTTTGGGCGACCGACTCTGGTGACCTACTCGACGTGCTGCTACAACATGAACACCGAGTGCATGCGGTTACATTCTCCCCCTCCGGTGAATTTGTGGCCTGCGGCGACGATAAGGGAAATCTATCAACATGGCGCGTTCCGTGGTGGGACGACAGTCAAACAAAGGTATGTATATCTACGCGTTCAAATGATGTGTTCCAAAAGCCCAATTTTGACTCATAACTTCAGGCACATGATTCACTCCTAGACGTGCGTTTATGCTCAGCCGCTTCGTCAATCTCCGTCTCATACCCATCGTCTGTAGCTCCCTGCCATACCACTAGCAACCAACAGTCATCGACATGCAATCGACTTTCTAGATGTGAGTTCCTGTAACGTAGACATCTTCGCTGCATTGCGTCCTAACCACAAGTTCCTACTAGCTTCCTTCCACCTCCTACCCATATACGAAATACTCACGCAACTGAAAATTCTTCTCGCGCACAAAATTCAGCTCTCTCTTGGAAACCATGGAAGGCATTATCTCCTGTTTCGTTCGCACGCTCAAATGAGCCCCCTGCGACTCGGACACCAATTTATCCAGGATTTGCACCATACGTAGGCAGAACAATCTGGTTATCATTCCGTGACGCTAACCATTCCTTGACTAGCGTACTAGCACATACACGCCCCCAAGACCTGCTGAAGCAACGACCCAAACAGTTACAGATCCAGTCTCAACAGCTACAGGTGCTAGCTGCGCCCTATTCAGTCATCACATTGGACTCGTTCAGACTCCGACGACGACGCTGAGGGCAATCAAGCGAGTGCATGCGACTCCCGTACCACAGCACAATTCAGAGCATGTGCAAGTATCTTGCTGCGGACTCTTCACTCGCCGACGAGGCCGCGCAAGCACTGCTTCTGCTCTGCCTGCCGTCGAGCTCACCGAACTTCCCTGCACGACCTTTCAACGCAGCCCCTCCTGTCGCTGCATCCTCACATAGTCCGCCATCGCGAAATATATTGAACCTTCCTGCTGCTGTTAACCTACCCGAATATATCCCTGACCGTGGGTCTCACGTTCTTCATTCGTAATCGTTGACCGCCAACCCTTTTAGCAGATGGTCTAAACAACATGAAAACAGAGCTGGAACTTCAAGTTGAAAGAGAACGGTCGGAACAATGAGACTCTACAAGTCAGCTTAAAGTGGTGACTGAGGAACTGGTAAACCTTGCATGATCTCTAACTTGAGAGGGCGTTGTCTCACTTCGGAACAGGCAGCAATCAAACTTGAACAGCAGTTGGCTGGTTCGGGAACTGCAAGTACGCAATAAACTTCCTGGTAATTTCAAGTAGAATCCCTCGAACGACTCAGTACATAGTGCGGATCGTCCCTCGTCCCTCGACAGGTTTTGGTCCAAACCATTTCGACTTCAGTGCACAAGTTAATTGTAGTAGCAGGCCGTAGGGACGTCCTCCGGAAGGACGAATTTCGCTTTTAAATGTCAATGCAACCTCGGTTAATGCGGAAAGGTGGTGATAAGTTGTTGAATGTGATCAAAAAGTCTCGAAAGCTGTGGCTGGATCGGACTGCCACCAGTGAACTGTGCGAATCAAGGCGCCCCCCAAACAGCACGGAAGTAGCGAGTGCTTCCAGCGACACAACCATTCATTCTGGGCGACCGACTCGGACTCTGGTGAACACGACCAACTCGAAGTGCTACTCCAGCACGAACACCCACTACTTGCAGTTACATTCTTCCCCTCCGGTGAATCTGTGGACCAGGGGGACAGCTATCGAAATAAGGTATACCTACATGTTCAAACGTTTTCCATTTTCCCCTGCCGTGCCTGGTGTACCACTGGCAGCTGGCAGTCATCGACATGCACTCGACTCCCAAATGCATGAACCGTGCGGATACACTGACAACCCAGAATTCCGTTCGACATAAGTAGCAGTGATAGAAAGGGGGACCAACTGGCACATTGGTGGGGAGTTTTGGTGTCCCGCGTTGCCGTTTGCTCGAGGGTTCAATTCAATGGTCCTCTTCTGAATCGCCATGCGCTTTACCGAAATTGAGATACATAGAGTTCCAATACTAACGAGGATGCTTGAGATCGGCATTAATATTACGGTACTCCCGAAGTTTAATAGATGAGGCGGGATATCAGCCTCCTGGACAGCGAATGTACGTCGCATCAAAAGCGACCGGATTATCTATCAAGGGAGACGACACCGTAACCGATCCCGACAGCCCCAATTGCAGAAGATTCTCGATAATGGTAGAATCCATGTCCAGCCCTGATGCGCCCGATGAGGATCCAGCACCTAGATAACTGGCGCTGACTTATCCAAGCAGTCCGCGTGAGGGCTGCGCTAGGGTTCGCCAGCGCTTACGTTGGTCATTTAGACACGGTATAGTGATCGGGGCCTTTATGGCCTTCGTGCTAGTCTGTAACATGGATGGTTAACACTGGCGAGCCACAAACGGGGATTCTCGGTCTTACAATCGATCACCGTTATGATTTCACATGAATGTTGACGAGATTCGGGCGGACGGGCAGTGCAATGATCTATGAAATCGGAAAGGTGCAAAGCTACGGCGAAGAACGCTATGCAAAGGAATGAGCTACACGGTGGCAAGGGCATGGAGGAAAGCGGGTACATCATGATAATGTGATTCGACCAACGGTGTGGACGTAGAAGATGTGTAGAGCCTCCCCACGCCAGTGTCCGACTAGCGCACAATGGAAGATGCTGGATGTAGATGAGGCCTCAGGGCTGTAGACTGCAGGCGCTACACAGCATGGTGAACAACGTAACTTATCAACCCGCAGTCTTACGGGGACTGCTTTCGACACGGCCTCCCAATCTCTGACATTTGACCGGTTACACTCCCTCCCCGGACTGCAACCTACACGACGTGTCTACTCTCTCGACAATGTCCGACTCGAGAAAAAGCACCGTCGACCTCACTCTGAAGCCGCTAATGACGATATCAGCACATGAAACGACTATCTATGGGATAGCATACCTCCTTGGCGGAGAGCAACTCGTTACGTGCTCGCGCGACAAGACAGTCAAACAATGGAATTTGGAGAATGGGGAGCAAGAAGGGACGCTGATGGAACATGATGGTTCGGTCCGTGCTGTCGCGGTCACGAACGATGGGAAGTGGATAGTGAGTGGGGGTGCGGAAAAGAGACTGAGGGTATGGGATGTGGAGACACCTCAGTCCATAGCAGAATGGGGTGGTCATGAAGGCGATATTCGTTGTTTTGCCCTGTTGGCACTCGACGCCCAACTTGTTATAAGCAGTGATTACGGAGGAAGGATCATCATCAGGGCCCCGGGGATGGAGGAGGGTACAGAGATTAAACATTCGATCAGCACTGGGAGTGGAGTGTGCTCAGTCTCCCCAGCCTAAGACCTCTTGTTAATACTCACACAAGTCATCACAATAACGCAATGGTACTGGCTTCACCTAAAGCTTCAGAGGCGCCAAACTCCTTCCAACACAACAGACTCGAAATAGAGCACTTCCAATAAGACCTGATAATGCATACATATGATCACCACGATCACTCAAGCCACCCCCAAAGACAAGCAAAAAAGAAGTAAAACCTACCTAGGTTTTAAATACGCCTTATAAACCGGCCGCTTGATACGTCCTCTCTGCCTATGCTCGACCTGGACCTTGTTCCTAGGTTTCTTGGTAGAATAAGCCACGGATTCAGCATTTCAAGTTCCACGACAGCTTCAACAGCAGGCGCGACAGATGCAGGCACGAGCTCACCAGCTTCTGCATCCTTCGTGGGTGATATGGTCTAGGATTCCTTGAGAACGAAGCTCTTGACCAGGCCAAGCGCATCGTGGCCGTCGAGCATGCAAACGAGGTAATGGGCTCCAAAGGAAGAGAAGTTCGACGTGGTGCGGGACGAAAATCTGCAGGGTGAGATGATGTTAGCATGAATGCTGATGAGATCCTGCGCAGGCAGGTAGTGCAATGATTTATGAAATGTGCAAAGATACGGCAAAGAATGCTACGCACGGGAATGAGCTACACGGCAGTGAGGGCGTGGAGGGAATCGGGTACATGATGTGATTCGAGCAACGGAGTGACATAGAAGACGTGCAGAGCTTCCGCACGTTGGTGTCCGACTAGCGCCCAATGGAAGGTGCTGCGTGTGCATGAGGCCTTGATCATGAGGTGTGTAGCACGTGGTAGGCCGCAGGCGCTAAACAGCGTGGTTCGAATAGCCATCCAATAGGACGAAGTGAACAACGTTGCTTACCGGCCCGCAGTACTACAGGGATTTCGTTTGACACGGCGCCCCAATCTCTGGGATTTAACCATTACACTCCTTGCCCCCGACTGCAGCCTACACGACGTGTCTACACTCTCGACCATGTCCGATTCGACAAAAGGCAGTATCGATCTCAACCTGAAGCCGCTATTGATGATATCAGCGCATGAAAGCCGCTTCAATGGGTAGCATACCTCCCTGGGGGAGAACGACTCGTTACGTGCTCGAACGACCACACGATCAAAATATGGGATGTGGAGAATGGTGAGCAACAAGGGACGTCGATGGAACATGGCAATTGGGTTCACGCTGTCGCGGTTACGAAAGAGGGGAAGTGGATAGTGAGTGGTGGTGAGGAAAACATACTGAGGGTATGGGATGTGGAGACGCATCAAGTCAAAGCAGAGTGGGGTGATCATGAAGACACCATTCGCTGCATTGCCCTGTCACCCGACAATCAACTTGTTGCAAGCGGTGACGACAACGGAACGATCATCGTCGGGGGATGGAAGAGGGTGGAGAGATTATACATTTGATCGGGACTGGGAGTGAAGTGTGGTCAGTCTGTTTCTCTCCAAATGGAAAGATGCTCGCTTGTGGACATGGAGATCTCACCGGCACCACTGGGGATTTCACCATCCGAGTATTCGACGTCGAAAGCGGCGATCTCATTCTCGGTCCGATGCAAGGTCACGAAAGCATTGTCAGCTCGCTTCTCTGGTCACTAGATGGCAGCCGGATATTCTCGGGTTCCTGGGATTTCACCATTCGCTGCTGGAACTCTGAAAATGGCAAGCAAATTGGAAACCCATGGATGGGTCACGCCGACGCGATAGACTACCTTTCTCTCTCCCCAGATGGCACAAAAATAGCGAGTAGTGGCTATGACAAAACCGTTCGTTTCTGGCGACCGACTCTGGTCACCCACTCAACGTGCTGCTACAACATGAACACGAAGTATGTGCAGCTACATTCTCCCCGTCCGGTGAATTTGTGGCCTGTGGCGACATGGATGGAAATCTATCCACATGGCGCATTCCATGGTGGTTCGACAGTCAGAAAAAGGTATATCTATGAGTTCAAATGTCTTCCAAACCCCACTTTGACACTACTTTGACTCCCCATAACAGGCACATGATCCACTCCCAGACGTGCGTTTATGCTCAGCTGTTTCATCAATCTCCTCCCCATAACCATATCTGTAGCTCCCTGTTGTGGCCATACCACTAGCAATCGGTAGTCATCGACATGCACTCGACCTTCCAGATGTGAGCTCCTCCAAGGTGGACAGCATCGCTACATTGTGTCCTAACCACTATTTCTACTAGCTTCCTTCCACCTCCACCCATCGACCATCATCACTCCAGACCCGTGTACGAAACACTCACGCGACTGAAGGCTCTTCTCGCACGCAAAAGCCCGATGACGCTGATGGTGATCAGGCGAGTGAGGCGACTCCCGTGCCACAGCACTATTCAGACCATGTGCAAGTATCTTGCTGCGGACGGTTCACTTGCCAACGAGGCCGCTCTAGCACTGCTTTCGCTCTGCCTGCCGTCGAACTCACTGAACGTCCTGCACGACCCTCCAATGCATCCCCTCCTGTTGCTGCATCCCCAAATACTAGTCCCCCACCGCAAAATATATTGGACCTTCATGTTGTTGTTAAGCTACCCGATAATATCCCAGACCGTGCGTCCCACGTGCTTCATTCGTAATCGTTGACCGCCAACCCTTTTAGCAGACAGTCTAAACAACGTGAAAGGAGAGCTCGAACTTCAAGTTGAAAGAGCACACTCGAGAATCGACACTCTGCAACGTCAGCTTGAAGCGATGACTGAGGAACTGGTAAACCTTGCATAATAATTTGGGAGGGCATTGTCTCACTTCGGAACAGGCAGCAATGAAACTTGAACGGCAGTTGGCGGCTTCAGGAACTCCAAGTACGCAAGGCACTCCCAAATGATTTCAAGGGTAGGATCTCTCGAACGACTCAGGATGTGATGAGGATGGCCTCTTCGACTGGCTATGGTTCAGACGATTCCGACTCTATTGGACAGGTTAATTGTATTAGTAGGCTGTAGGAACGACCTCCAGAAGGACGGATTTCGCTTTTAAATGTCAATGCATCCTCGGTTAATACGGCTCTAACAACTGTTCGGTACTGAGAACCAGAATTCCGTTCGACATAGCAGCGATAGAAAGGTGGGCCAACTGGCACATTGGTCGGGAGTTTAGTGTCCCGCGTTTTTCCGTTTGCTTGAGAGTTCCATTCAATTACGACGGATACCACGACTAGTCCCTCAATCAAACGAGAGCGAGAAGGCTACGGAAGTCGCCTATAACCACGGGGATATGAAGTAGAGAGGGAAATTCACTACAAATCAGAAGAGATTCAGTTTCGTTTGCGCTAAACAAAACGCCTACGTCTAGGTGCTCAACTGTTATAATGCCGACGGCAAACTTCGCCAGCGAGAAAGTGACAGGCGACAGGAGTCACCTAAGCTATGTGTCGATAGTCTTAATGTTTCGACATACGACCTATTAAGGTGTCATTTAGCGAATCAAAATTATGCATATCATTGTCCTGTATTCACCTTGGGGAGTCACGTCATGGCAACGCATCGCAGCACTAAGAACGCCGTCCAAAAAAGCTACGGCGAAGAACGCTATGCAAGGAATGCGCTTATACGGTGGTGAGCGCATGGAGGAAACCAGGTACATGATGCGATTCGGTCAATGGAGTGACTTAGAAGACGTGCAGACCCTTTCCTGCCGGGGTCAGACCACTGTCGAATGGAAGATGCTGTGTACATGCCTGATGACTGTAGCACGTGTTAGGCTGCAGGCGCTAAACAGTACAGTCTATAAGCAGCACTTGATCTATGCGTATCGACCTCGTTATGCGTGAGGGAGCAAGGAATGTATATGAGTGTAATTACAGGGATGATGTGCTAAGAGTACGCTGGTGTGGGCGAAAAACCGAAGGTTTTTCCGGTCCGAGACTGTGCCCGAACTGTCGGGTGAAGCGAGCTGTGGGGTGGGATGGGCACCGAACAGCGAAGCTTGCGCCTCGACAAGAGTCGAGCGAAACAGCCCGGACAAAACTTGGAAGCTAAGACTTTGTACGGGGTGTGAGGGGGGAGTGGGCGGGTGGAACGAAAAGAACG